>BMAW01075419.1:1810966-1833082 GCA_019974015.1 Nephila pilipes
ACACACACACACACACACACACACACAACATTTTTATTGTTTTCCTTCTAACATTTCCTTTTCTATGTTCTGATATTAATTTATTTATCACTTTTTAAAATTATCAGTCATTAAATTATATTTATAGCAAAAAGTAAAGCATTATTTTTCAAAATACCTTCCTTCAGATGGTATTTTGAAGTATCAGAAGAAAACAAAAACCTTCTGCTGTATATATGTGTAGGTACAGGCAGTCAGAAAACAAATACAAAATTGAATGCGGATAGGGGGTTCCTGTAAGTGCATTTTTCTGCATCTAGGATAGAAGACTTTGACTCTTTGAATTAATATTATTCTATGCTTTTCATTCGAATAGTTCATTACATTCTAACCTTTTAGAGTCTTGTAAATATTGAATAACTTGCAGAATATTCATAAATCACAGAATCCTTTTTATGCAACGTGGAAAGAAAAAACCGCTACATATTGGGGAAATCGACCTTAGCAATTAGTATTGAATAATTTTATTTTATCTAATTATCTTTGTAAGTTGCCCTTTAATTAATCTTGAGAAGAAATGGCTGGAAATTAGGAATTGGCTGACACCAATCGTCTTCTTGTTATGTGGCCGATTTTTCTTTTTTAGTGTCATCGTTTGCTGTTTTGATGTACAGGTTTTTTCAATAAGTATCTTGAATGAAGACATGAAAGAAATTTATTCGTGATATATGTTTAACGCTGTATGTATTTCTTCAAAAATGTATTGATTTTGAACCATTAATTTGCATATTCTTCGATAATTTATAATTTAATAATTTTTAATATTTAAATTATATATCTTCAATACTTCATTATATAATAATTTTAAATAGTTAAATTATATATTTCCAATAATTTATAATTCAATAGTTTTCAATAGTTAAATTATAAAGTATTGAAGCTGGTAAACAAAATGTGACTCCTCCATCTGAATCATGCACCTTTTCCCGTTTTCGTAAATACCTTGGAAGTCGGCAACCTCAAAGCTGTTCAGGCACCATGTGGAAACAGCTTGAGCCACGTCCATCATTTTGAAACGATGTCCTATCAGATTTTTTTTTTATCCCAGAGAACAGAGAAAAGGTGCAACTTTCTGTTTCGACATATTTCCCTCACAATTCGTGACGTGTCACTGGGTGCATTGTCGAGATGGCGGATTCGGGTATCGGCGATCTTCTTCGGACGTGGTCTACCCTAATTCTCGATTGCTTGAATACATTAGCATAAAATTTAATGCGCAAGTACAAAGTCCTTGTGGACCACATTTTTGTATTAAAGCAGACATTTACGTCTTCCCTGCTACCTTTGAATTATTTGTATCATTCACAAATACGTGTCCTGGACATAATTTTGTACTTGTAAGGGTGTTGGAACAAATCGAAAGTTCCCGTAACATATTCGTCAGGCGCAAAATTTTATGGCACAACTCACTTTATTTTCATGGTACTTTCCCCCTCACCGCAAGCACTAAACACATTTTAACTTTGTGCGATATCTATCAATTCCAACTGCTCAGAGACAACTGACACCGGTCTCCTAGCTTACAATATATCATGTACTACTCATTCCACTCATAGAGACCAATTTACACTCCTTCCCATTGCCTGGGAAAAAACCAGGTACGATACTTATTGGCTGAACAAAAACAGTCACGTGAGTATGTGATTGTTTTATGTAAGCATGTGTTCAGAGTATGTGTTTAAAGCATTTTATCTTTAATCTTATATAAAATTAAAAGTTGATTTATTTCTATTATTCCATAGAGACATTATAAATATTTTATAGTTTATGGTCTAAATTTGAGTATAATTATTTTGATGCTGTATGGCCTACTATGGAAAATAGAATAGACACTAGTTAATTCAAAGAATTACACTTAAATACTTTTTGTCACATATCTGGTGTTTTGTCGTGTTTCAGTAGCATTAAAATGAATCCAATGATTTATGAACACTTTCTTTTACATATTTAAGTTGATTTCTTACACTGCATAGTGAAAACATATCTTTTTATTTGTTTGATATTCAAGTAAGAATCGAGTTATTCTTAGAAAGATTCTGTAAATGATGCGAGTAAAGCTCCACCTTTTACAAAGCAATGTGCCATATTTATTAGTTGATGTATTATCTAATATTTAGTTTTAGTATTTAACCATATTTTTTTTAAAACTGGAGAAAAATTAAATGCAGTTTGTAGTGACCCCCAATAGTAGTTTATAATTGCAAAATCTTAGAGATTATTTTAACAGACAAACAAGCTAAGGCTATACTAAGCCAATACTGGAGCTAAGGCTCCTTAGTATATGGAAAAATTATTGAAAATTGCTGTTATAAATAATGTTACAAAGATATTCATAGACTGTTTTTTTAAAAAAATTATTAATACTTTTAATATTAATTAATTACATATTTCTCGTATTTTGAAATCAGACACAAACATGAATTTCTAATTACAATCAATGAAAAGTTCCAGTCTGAAAATTACTGCTTGGAATATTTGAGAGTTTCCATTTCTAGCAAAATTAAAAAGAATGTATTCAAGTAAATAAATTCTATTTTAATTTTAAAATTAAATTAAGCTAAAAATTAATTAAACCTATCAGTTCTCATTTTTTTCAGCATAAATAAGTTTCCTTTTCAAAAGCATTTTTATGAATATCTTCGAAGTAGTATCTGCTTATTTAATTATGTGTTCGAAACTTTGCAATGCCATTCTTTTGAAATTCATTTAAATAATAAAGCCAAAGTATTTTTTTGAAGAGGGACGAAGCAACTTTTCTTTCAGTTTTAGAGAAAACAGTCCATTATTCAAAGTGGCATTCTTTTAGAAAAGGTCATTGCAATGCATCTGGATTTTGTGTAAATGTAAATGAGTTTTAAATAAAGCATTCATCAGTATTTCATTATTTTTTCCTTATCTACTTACTTTAAATTGTATGTTTGCATTTTTTTTTATTTTATTTACTGAAACGCACATGATAAAATTTTTTAAACTTGAATTTATAAGGATAAAAAAATAAATAAAGGATGAATTTTCTTCTTTAATAAAAGTATAGTAAGGGCATAAAAGTCGGCTTTAATAAATTTAATCAATACTATTTTTGGCATCAAGGAATTCTAGAGATTTAAACCACTCTTCAAATTTTAAGGCATGTAATATAATTTAATATTTTCTAATAGGTAATGAAATTTAAACGAATTTTCATAGTTAATCATTTATTTCTGATACATTTTTATTACCATTTGTTGCAACAACATTTGGAGACAAACTACATGTTTAATGTACTAGAATGTTGTAAAGTTTATTTTAGTTATCTATTTTAAATAAGAATAGACACTGTACCAAAAAATAAGACATCCTCGAGAATTTGATATTTTCAAGATTTTTGCTTTCAATTACATTAATATGTTTATTGAATAATCTATATCACAAAATATGTCTTAACTCTTAACTTATATTAATGATAGATATCCAATTATTATGATACATCATTCTAAGTTATTTGCCGTTTAAGTTATTTACTTTCCCTTCTTCATTATGTATTGTGATTTTCTTGTCTTTAATAGACGAAAGTTATAGACCACCACTAAATGATATAAAAAATCCACTTCAAAGCAATTTTTTTTAAAATCCTTCTTAACTGACAATTCATTTGTCCTTCAGTTTTACAAGCTTCATAATATATTCATATTAACTTTCAAAAAACTTTTAGGTGCTGTACTCGAATGAACAAAAAATAAACTGTTTTATGCACTTATTGTTTCCTTTCCTTTAGTTTGGTTTTCCAGTTAATTCCCTCTAGTTTCATCCATTTTTATACTTTAGTTTCTCGATTTTATTCCCTCTTACTTTCCTTTAAGTTTGGTTAAAAAGTAATGTTTTTTATGATGTTAAAAAGTTTTTTTTTTTATTTGTGACTTGATTTTCGCAATTTTTGTTGTGTTTAAGAGCTGCGTGTATTCTTTATGTAATGAAATACTCACTTTTAAACATATTTTTCGTCCTTTTTCACACATTTGAGCAATTCATGACTGGTCGTACAAATCATCGAAGGATTTCGGTGGTAGTTATCGACACCAGGCCTTAATGTCAACTTTAATCATACCGTTGAAAGAAAATTTACATCCTTATAAGAGCGTTCTTTTTTCTTTGAGAAGAGGGAAAAATTGTCAGGTGCAAAGTGGAGTGCATTGACTCTTCGCTGCTCTAACCTCTTCTCTACGTGGTCGCCATCTCCAGTTCTTTGCACACCAATGATACCTGGGAACAATGCAAACAAACGCTTAGCAGAGCTACATTTAGCTTTCAAGTATAACAAGAATTTTTAAGATCGTCTCACAAAAAAGTTAAGTATAGGAGGCATTACTTTTAGGAGGCATTACTTTTCCATCAAGCCTCGTAGTTTGGCTTCTGTAGTTTATTCTCAGTTATTGTAGCTTATCTCAATTACTCTGTCTTAGCTCAATACCTGTACTCGTAGTTCATTCTTAATTATTGTATAGCTTATCTCTATCCTTTGAGTTTAGCTCACTAACTCTACCCGTAATCAATTTTATAGTACTTATTTCAATTTCTCTGTCTTAGCTCAATACCTGTACTCGTAGTTCATTCTTAATTATTGTATAGCTTATCTCTATCATTTTAGTTTAGCTCACTAACTCTACCCGTAATCAATTTTATAGTACTTATTTCAATTTCTCTGTCTTAGTTCAATAACTCTACCCATAGTTTATTTTCAGTTATTGTTGCTTTTCTCAATTATTCTATTTTAGCCAAGTTACACCTGTTAGGAAAAGAAAATATCAAGTTTTATAATGGCTGTTTAATGCTTGTACAAAGTTATGAGTATTGAAAATATATGTGGAGTTGTATCGAAATAGAAAATCGGAAAAAGAGGGGTATAACTGAAGATAAAAAGTTTGATTAAACATTATAAGATTAAAACAAAAATATTCCAAAGTTTGTCCAGTGAATCTTTAAAAATAGGAAAGAAAAAAAAAAAACAAATATTCAAAACTAACAGCTGAATTTTATCATAAAATATACAAATACATGCTAAAAAATATTGATTTTTATGCAAAGCATTTTTTTTTAATAGAAAGCTGTTTGAGGGGTGCCAGTACAGCCAGAAGGACGTCAGCACGCGTGAATCGTTGCATCCGCCGACAAGAGGTGGCGCACCCGGAAGCCACTTATACCTCCATTCTGCAGCATGTTAAAAAACACCCTGGATGTTTCCATATCGACCAGAACCATTTCCTCTCAATTAGTGCTAGTGGCCTGCACTGATGACATCCGTTAAGAAGACTGACAATTTCTTCACAGCATAGACGCCAACGTCTGCTACGCTGCTGGGTTCGAGTGATGTGGACGACGGAATGACACAGAATCGTGTTCTCAGACGAGTCACGCTTATTTTTTTACAACAATTATCACCGCATACGAGTATAGAATCGACGTGAAACAGTTCAAATTCGGCAACATTTGTAAAATGCCCCATAACGCTACAATGCGGCATCATGGTTTGAGGTGCAATTGCGTACGATTCCGGGTCACCTCTAGTTTATATTCAGGGCACTCTGACGACCCAACGATAAGTGGATGATGTGCCCAACGATACGTGGATGATGGTTTCCCCTCACATTCAGGGTGTGCTCAATACCTTTATCAACAGTGGCCGTGGTAGACTAATAGTTAAGGCATCGGACTCGCGACCGGCTGTTTTCGTTGAATAAGGGGTTTGATCCTTGATGCCACAAATGTCCTTGAAGCCTGGGCTGATGCACGTTAAATCTGTTGATGCCTAAAGTCCTCCCGTTGGCATGGTGTGGAAGTTAGGAGAAGGGGTGCTAGATCAGGTGTCATCCTCATCACTTGACCAATATTCAAAATTACGAACCCCATCGCCAATGGCCCTTGTGAAGTTTTTAGTGCGACTTTAATAAAACCAAACCAAAAAAGAAATGAAAGCCCTTTATCAGCTGGATAACGCCCGACCGCACACTGCTCGCATCAACTAACGTGCTCTGTAGGGTGTACAGATGCTTCCCTGGCCACCGTTCTCTCCTGATCTCTCAACAATTGAACTCATTAGGGATGTGTGTGGACGCCTTTTGCTGACCCTGCCACTGCCAAGTCACCAAGTTCAAAAGCTTAACTGTAGCAAATAGTTGACAGTGGACGAAGAGTCATTTCTCAGGACGTCATCCGTACTCTCACTGATTCTGTACATAGACGTGTTATTTCTGTACATAGTCGCCGTCCACGGTGGTCCTACAATCTACCGAACCGACGCTGATCTCACTCTGTATTAAGCATTACATTTCGAAATACAGATCACTTATTGTTCGTTGCTGTCTCTCTCTGTTTGCCGAGTTTCATCACTTTCTAGCCACTCCTTCTTTATGTTGCATTTCCAATGTCGTGTAGTGTAATTCGGAAAGGACTTATATGAAAGAATTACTTATTTTACATTAATAATCACTCGTCTTGTAAGATTTAATCAAATCCTGCAGTATGATTAAGATAATTTGAGTAATATAATTTGTGATCAGTCTTCAGTTTTTCAGACTGATTGATAAAGAGTCAATTCTGATTCCGTTATCAAACAGCGATCAACGCGTCAATAAAACAGTAAGTAATATGCCACATTACCTCTATACAACTAAAGATACTTTTAAATTCTACTGTTGCGTTATAACTCCAGATGGAAAAGGATGAAAGGTCTACGAATAGAAACACATCAGGAGTCTCGTAAAACACGAGAATCAGAAGAAACAGATCCTTGACATTACTTTTGATTGTAAGTTTTCCTTTCTACATTTCATTGATAAGTTACCTCTCTATTTCTCGAACAAATGTATGAAATGTTTAGTTTGTAAGTGAGCTCAAGTATGAGTGCGATGAAATATTCAGAATACGAGTAAGATAATTGACGATTTGTAAAAATACCTGAATTATTTAGTGTTAACCCAGGGAAAGAGAGTACTTTAAGGTGCATCAGAATATATATGTCTGATATTTTTTACTGCGGATTTATAAATTAGTCATATTGTGACGTATTTCCTTCATTATTTAGTTCTGAAGCTATCTTACACAGTCTAATTACATAGGGATGAGTTCAAAACTTCAACTGAAGATACGTTTGAGAAGGACTATACACTTCAAAAGTATCAAACTATCCAGGCTATCAAGACTATCAAAGAAGATACAAAATCGTTCTTTCTCGAATTCCTCTTTATTCAATTAATCCTAGTTTACGTTCAAATTAAACTGTCTTAACTTACAAAATCCCTCATTCTGTTTCAAGCTCGTCTCAATTAAACCAGATTCGACTCCTATTTTTCTGTTCAGGAGGATTTTCAGCTACTTTTATTGGAAAGGTTAATTACGATGTTTCACTCCATTCTACATATCTATCAGTTCATCAATATCCTCCATTTCCCTTTTCTTTCCTTTCAATTCTATTTCACTAATAAATCATTATATCTTACTCACTTCACTGAACTTTTTATTTTCTTTTAATCTACCTAATTGAGTTGGAAATGAGTTGTAATTGTATGCAAATCCAATTGCGAAATGTCTCCGGGGTTATAGAAGTAAATACCGCGAATAGTTCAAAGTCGCAAAATGGGTTTTTAATTAGTTTTAGACATTGATTTTCAACACGTGATAAGAAAATACAATTAACTGAAACTCAAGTTATTAATTAGTTTTTAGTTGGTTAATTGGTTAAATTTATTAGTTTGAGCTACGATCCGCTTTTTTATCCTTCTGATTTTTGAAAGAGTTACTTGACAGATATTTAATAAATGCGATTGTTCGTTTGTAATTAAATTTTGTATGATAGATTATACCTGCCTCTTGGGGTTAGGGTACGCCTCAGGAATTAATTTAGTGGCTTTCTCGGCAGTTCTCGGTGAATATGGGTATCTAATAGATATAAAAAAAGTCTTGAATAAGAGGATAACTTTTATATAAGAAATTGGTGTAGTACCCGTCACTTGACCGGAGTTCAGAATTAAAATAACCACCGTGTTGCTTCATTTTGCGACCTTCATAAAAAATCACTCAAATTGCAGTGTTTAATTATTCCCTATACTCATAGAATAATTGCTCCTTACTAGATATTGTATTTTACTCTGGCAGAGTAAGTAGCAAATGTCCTCGTAATATCCTCTTATATACATTAACTCGTATTTCAGTTAACATAAAGAGGAACGATCTCTCTTCTCATCACACTCCTTTCTGCATAATCTCTTTTTCTCATTTCTCACGTATATAATTAACAGAACTTCAATATAATATAAACATGTATGTTTGCAATTTCTACGTTTGTAATATCTTATTATTGTAAATCTAATTTTTAATTATATAAAAATATTGCATTAATAAATTTTAATCTCATCTTAAATATATTAACTTCTGGTCATGTTCAACTTTTAGGTTCTAGTTTATTCATGTAAAATAGAAATTAGCATTACAGGAATGCAGATATTACAGAAACTATAGGATTACTAAATTTTAATTTATTCTGTTATATATTAACTTCCAGCCATAACCCATTTGCAGGTACTAATTTATTCATCCACATTTCAACTACAAGTTTGTATTCTATCTAGATTAAGTTAACGAAAGTTTTGAAACTGATGATGATAGTGATGAGGAGAATTACTCTTTTGCATAAATTTTTTTTGTTTTGCATAATTTAGTACTAAAATAATTTCGAAATATGAATGAACATTACTAATACAAATGAGTGAAATTCATGAAATAAACTTGGGAGCTAAAACATAAATATTTAATACCTTTGTTTCATAATAAGTCAATAATTAGTTGAAAATTATGGATTCTATGTGGTTATTCAAGCAATATAATCAGTCAAATAACATTTCACAATTTACTAACGCTGCATTGATTCTGAAATGTACCAATACGTTTTGAATAACACCTATCCTACTTAGATTCAACAATTGATGTATATTTAGACATTGCATAATTAAATTCAAATTCATTGCAATGCCCATTTGATAGGGCGAGCTTATTGGGTTGGTGTTGTGTATATAACATTTCGCTGTATTAATCTAGTGACATATAGCTCTCTGCAAGTGTGAAGATTTGATGGTTCGACGTTTTGGTAATGAAGGCTAAACATGTTGTTTCAGATTCTTATACTTATATTAATTCTAAGGTAAGAATATTTTAGGAATTACAGATTTTTGTTTACCTAATGAGGGTTGATTTATCTAAGAATTTAACAGTGAAACATGTAAAATGGACTCTGGAAGGTAGACGGTTATTGTTGCTCAAACATCTTTCATAATAAAACGGATTTTTTTATCAGTGAATGTTTTAGAAATCTCACCTATTAGAAATAATCGTGTGCCAATCACATCTTTAGCAGTAGATATGTAATAATCTTGTTTTGACCAGAAACTATTCAATAATATTTTCTGAGAATTCTGCAGTATTTCACAAAATCTTCCTGTTGTATTTCCTAAAATCTGTACTGATCCAGTATTAAAGATGGATTCTTTTGAAATTCGACAGAAAGGATCATTTAGATTGTTTCAGGTAACATATTTTACGAAATAGCTCTGTATTAATAGATTGATTGGTCTTCTTCTAATATTAAAATGCGATCTCAATCTCTGACTACATTTTAAGACAAATATTTCAATATTAACATATATTATTACTTAATAAGACCTGATCCATTCTATCAATCTTCATCCTTAAAATTTAGATGTATTCAATACATGAAAATGCTCTTACTTCATCATGCAAACTAAGGAACCATTTGGCATTAAAGTAAGTACGAAATAATGAGGAACACATTTTATAAAAGGAAAACTTGTTGATTGTAATAAAAATGAGTTACGTAATAAAATTATTGCTTTTATAATTAGTGGGATAATATAGAAGTTAGTGGGATAATATTGAAAATTATTTTTCTGCAAGAAAAAAGTTTTCCCAAGCGTTTGTCCTATTCTTTTATATTAGAAAGAGGCGGTCGTAAGCGAAAAATTGAAACTGTAAGAGAATTTTCTTTAGATGTGGTAATTGAAGATCAAATCGCGTTCGTGTGTTAAAAATATTGGTTTCAACTAAAATATATTACATCGCGTAACAATAAAATAAACTACTCATATGATGTTAATCTTTGGAAAATTCTGTATAATGTCTTAAATTTGTATTTTTTGCTGAGAAGGACATTATTTGAGTAATTGAACATATCGTTGTTTCTGCTATAATAATACAAATAAATAGAAAGAATTATGCCATACTTTATTGGTGATAATTTTTATAGCCAGGTAACACGAGTTTTAAGCATCTGAGTGAATGACTAAAAATAGCCATAGCACAGCATGGGCTGTTAATAGATGTGCGGGACTTCAAATGTATTTGTTTACGCGAAACCCTCAAAAAATATCTGTGTTGGGAATGATAAATGGGGAAAATAGAAATTGATGTTTTGATTTATTGAATGTTCATTATTGTCACAGTAATAAGAAACACAAGGGCTATTGGCAACAAACTTCGCTATTTTGAACCTCAATCAAGTGACGAGGATGACACCTGAGCAGCCTTATCTCTCTCTAAACCTTAACACCAATCCAACGGGAGGACTTGGGACCTAGGCATATTTAACATGCATCATCCCCCTTACAAGCAGGCCTTGGGGTATTATGAATGATCAATGGAAAGTATAGTACTGTAATCACTAATTGTTCGTCGATATTTTTTTTTCTCTTAAGTCCAGGAGTATGACAACCTTAACATTCCCAAAAATTCCAAGCTAACATGTGAATAAAAACTTTTTAACTTTAATGCACGAAGCTTCCCAAAGAGTTTGGAGGACGCGTGCGCGCGAGATTATCTCCACAAGAATTTATTGTACATTACGATATTCCCTCTAAACGACAGATAATCAAAACACATTTAATACTAAAGTAGTTTTGAATTTGGAAAAGTCCTTCTAGCTAAAGTATTCTGTTTCTTTTTTAAACTTAACATTATATAAGACTTCATTAAGTGAAACAAAAATAATGTAGTATTTCTAATATTAAAAGCTACAGCATCATCTGAGTACCGTTGTTTAAATGTCGAAACCAAACTCTTGTAAAAATATTTTGTGTGCATAGTACCAAAAAGAATTTTGACACTGTTATTGCTTTGTTATACCGAATTTTAATTTGTGTCCTTTGGGCATGAAGATACTAATCGTTATAGAACTGTAGGAAGTGTTTTCTTTATTTATTATTTGTAAAACATTATAACTTCAAGCAATAATAGAAGCATCAGTAAACATATCACGCGTCCGCAAAAAACGCTATGTACAATTGCAAAACCGTAATGAGTTTCCGGTTTCGACTAATTTCTTATTTTTTAAGGAAATTAATCAGGTTAAAAATTACCGATTATAATTTACAAACCAAAAGACATAATCATAATTTTTCATTAAGGAAAAGATGCAATGAGTTAATAAACTATTGTCTATATTGAAGTTGTTAGCGAATTTACATTTTTAACGAAACATTTTTATTCCCAAACTCGGGAATATACTATATCATATACCTTTGGTATATACTTATACCTTAGTTAATAAAACCAATTTGCTAATCTAATTTTTTATACTTTTATTTTCCAGTCCCTTATTATTGGAAAATTGGAAGCTAAAGAAATATTTTAACTCTAAACAATCTTAGTAAACTCTAATTTGTCCATATAATTAAATACAAGAACTATTTAATTCGAAAATGCATTTGAGATTTGAATTACGACTAAGCAATTCTTAAAATTTAAAATCAAAACATATTTAAAAGGAATTCTCATTTATTCAGCTAATTCATTAATCAACTAATAACTCAGAAATTGCATAGCAATTCGTAGAACGCTCTTTGTTTTGTACATATATCGTAGTTTCTCGTGAATTTCAGAGCATTACGAGATTAAAAGTTAGAAATATCTGACATATTCCATCAATTCTAAGTAAAAGATGCTTACTAAACAAATAATGAAAATAGCGGAGAATCTTATCATAATAATTTCAGTCGAATACTTCTAGAAAGATTTAAATTTATTTATCTATTTTAATTCTGTGAAATCCATTGATGGTACTTTCAGTTGCGTTTGTGTTGATGGTAAATGTCGAGGATGAATCCCTGCAATTAATTCATTTTATTTCGTTCTTAATTACAACCGTTTAGTTCTATCCATCAAAAAGTGCGCTTTTGAAAAGTTTCTTATTTCAGTTTCAAAAGATATCGAGTAAAAAGCTAAAAATAAATTGTCTTAACTTAAAAATAAGAAAAACTTTAGCGTGTGAGATATATCTTATTCACAGCCTCCATAGAATGAACAAACACACTTCATACATTTATTATGAAATACAACTCATTAGTTAAAAAACTTCTTAAAATCGAAGCCTCAGAGATTGATTATACAATTACAATTTTTACATTCCCTTAGAATCTAGTGTCGTAATTGTTCTATTTTTGATGCAATCTAATCGCTGTCAATTTTTTTCCATTTTTACCCAACTCTAACTACATAATCCTGTCACTTGAAAATAGCCATGATAAAAAAAATCATTAAAGGACGACACTACTGATTTAAAACTAAATATAAAGCTGTCGATATAATTTACAAATTTTTTTTTATAGTTTCTATAAGTACTATTATAAAATTTTACTAAATGATTTATTTTCTAGGTTTAATTTATATTAATATAAAATACTGCAATCTATGAAACATAAGGAGCTGACTATCAGGTTTAGCCCTGATTATATTGATAGGCAAAACTGAAATATTTGTAGATATGAAAGTTGTTATACGTTATGTGAAGTATTATTTTATTTGAGTTATTCAATAAGAAACACTAGAAAAATTAATAAATGTGCAAGTTCTACAATGTTAACAATAATTTGATTTCGATATTTAGGATAAAATTTTATTGATTGTGGAGAAAATTTAGCTCAGAAAAATTGAGGCTATATCGTTTGGTGAAATAAACTATAAAGTAAATACAGAATTTAGAAAAATCTAATAATAGAAAAAAATATTTTGTATTTATGACTGAGTAGAATATTGAACGCTTTTTTTTCCTTTTAAAATAGGTGAAATCGAATAATAAGTATTAGAATTTTCATGACATATAAATTGTGAACATCTTTTATAAAATAAACCATTGCTTGTCAAAATTAAATGCATCAAACAAACCTTCAACTAATATTTAAATAATTAAAATTTTGAGAGCTTTGAGATGAATTACAAAATTGAATAGCTAGCCAACGATTATACGTGTCACTTTTAAGTATGAAATATATCAGAAGTATCAAATTTTCCGTTAATGGTGTGATAGACCATTACCTGTTGTCATTTGGGTAATGGAGCAAAAAGGTATTCACATGAGATATAGAATTTCTGAAACATTTCGTGACTTTTCATTTTATGAACAGATTTGAAAAAGTCTTTAGAAAATTAGAATTGTTCAATGTAATCTTAGTTCTTTATATAAACATTTCTGACTATTGATCGTTTTAGTATAAATAAAAAAATATGTATATCAATACAGTACTAAGCTCGAGAAAAATGTTTTTCTCAAATTAAAATTGGATTTTCGAAATGAATTACTCAAATTCCCCTAATAATACTATTCTAATTTCGTGTTGCTTTGTATAATAGATCTATATATTTATTTTCGAAACTTATGAATATCATCTTTCGAGGTTTTTTGCTCTGTAATTAACCGTCATTCAATGTTTCATAAGGTTTACGCAGAAATTAGCTTGATTATAATAATAGAAATTATCACGAACTTAAAAGCTCTAAATTTAGATTCCAGTTTAACTTTATGAATTATTTGTAGTGATAATCGCACTCACACCTAGTGAGGATTTTTCCCTTTCCATATTCTGTTTTCGTTTAGACCATTTTTTTGTATTTTATGATTTTATAAACGAAACATTTATTCTAATAATACTAATTTATCTAGTAGAATAATTTACTATGGAGAAATATTTGTTCATCCATTTCAACTCTTCAGTATTCAAAAAAATTAATTCTGAAAATTAAGCGTTACGATTTGTCAACATAGTTTTTCAACAGTTAACTAGTATTATTCTAATGTAAATGATGCAAATTAATCTTCAACAATCCAATTAAAATAGTGATAGTTGTTTTTCCTTTCTTACAACTTATATTTTCCATTTTTACATAAATACATGAGCTACAATTTAACTAAAACTATATCAGCGATAATTCTATTCAGTATTTTTGCGTTACGTAGATATTGAGCATGTAAGGATTGAAATTTATTATGGTGCTTTTTAAATATTTCACTATACTGGCGTCTTTTATGTGAACAGTGGTTACTCAAGAGCATGGAGTAACAACTGTCAGTTTGGAACGGTCTCTGCTTCCGGTATTGATTTCATTTATGAAGGATTCATATAGGTTGATTGTACATTTAATTTTAGGACAAGTATTCTGTTTATATGGGAGTAAAGAGTGCTTTATCACATTTCTGGAGACCTTCCTCAACTCCCGGTGGCTAGTATAAAATAGGACCTTTCGCCAAGATTAGCACTCACAGTCAGAGACATACACGATTCATCAATAACACACATGAATGCGATACAAAACACTCACACACATCTAGATAACAATCTAACTGAACAGTTAATCAATTCAACATTCATATCACTGAAACAACTTCAAAATACATGAAGTAACACATCCTACAGATGTGTTTTTTTCAACGTTATGTAATAACTTTAATTTTAAACATCAGTTACAATAAAAAAAGTACGCCAAATGTTAATCTTGTAGTCAATAAGTTTATTTTACTCTCATCTAGCTCTCTGTTAGGAAAGGGTGGAGTGTGATTAATTAAAAATACTTTGTTCAAATTCTTTAATGTTAACTACAAAATAAAACCTATGTTCACTGTATTCAGTCTGTCTGAACTCGAATATCTTCACCCCTTCTGAAAGGTGCTTGAGTTTTAATCATGATCAATTATCATACCTCAATAAAACAAACTAATATCTTAAACTTAATAAACTGATATTTGATTAGATGTAATGTCTCTTTATTTGTTCGAGCATTCTAATTTCAATTCTAGACCGTTATCTTATTCTCATTTGTTTTACTATTCGAGCACAAATATCAAATTATTGGAGGGCTTAAATGCTCATTTAATTCTTAACTTTAATAAACCGAGAACGAGGTAACGTTTCATAGATGTTAAGTTAGTTTTCCAACATTTAAAACACATTTCACTTAAGGCGCATCTAGCTTTTCATGCTAAAGAATTTGAAATTTTGTAATATGTATTAATAAAAGATGAAACTTTTTCTGATTCAGTTTAATTTTTAATGCTGCAATCGATAGTAAAATCTTTGCAGGAATTTTGTTTATTTGACATAAATCAGTGTAAAAACATTTCATTTCATAATTCAATTTTTTTGTGTTAAAATACTGAATAAAGTTCAAAAGTAGATTAAGCTAAATACATTTTTCTGTGCTAATAAATTTGAAATGTATTCAAATTCTTAGAATTCATTAGACGAAAGCTATTTTTTGTTTGTACTGTTTTTTCAAATCATGCAAATAATTCATGCTTTTTAGAAGCAGTGCATATGCATTAAGTTAAATGTAAATAATTTAAAGACCTTCAAATGAGAAATAGGATTTTTCTGTTTATTATTAAGTTTCAGAGATAAAACTCCGTATAACTGGACGAGAGAAAAATAGAGTTATTTAACAGATTTTTATTATTTTTAAACTTGTAACGAAGGCAGAAAGTCTTAATTATGACTAAGAAATAACCAATATACCTGGAAAAAAATTCATTCTGTACTTATATATTAATTGATCCTTATGTACATATTGTAAGTTACAGCTATTAATATTGATTTGTTTAGTTTCAGGAAGTTGTAGATTGAAGTAACCCGCAGGGTTCCGGGGTATCATAAAGTTTTAATTATTAATACAAAATAGGGATAGAAATTAATTTTTATTTATTATTCATTAGTCTTTTGTACATAGTTACCATATATAATTATACAGGGTTTCTTGACCTTTTGAAGGCCGACATTGTAGAATTCAGCAAATTGAACTCCACCTTTCTCAACCTAAGGCTTCCTGAAACCAAACTAATCAACATTAAAAGCTGTAATTTACAAACTATATACATATAGATCACCATTACTGTTCAGAATAAATTCTGTTATATATCTCGGCTATTTCTTAATAATAATTAAAACTTTACGATATCCCTTCGTACTAAGGAAATCTTTACTTATAACGAAACTCATTTTTTCAATTAAAGTTAGTATGTTGTAATAAATTCTTAATTCTTTCGATATATCGGGGATAATCTTAAAATTCATTGATTATTTTACGCTATTCAATAGCTGAAGGGCTCATTATAGAATAATTGTAATAATGTAAATTTAAAGTATTATTTTTATTTGCTCAGTGAATATATAAATACATCCATATTTCTTTTTAAAAATGAATATATTTTCTTCTTCGAATAACGAGATACTTGTGATACAATAAATGAGTATATATTCTCAAAACTCGAATCAATTACCGAGTGTACTATTTCGGGATTTCGTTTATTAAAGATAATTGAAAAATGAAAAATATGTATTGATTAATTCTGTTCAAAATTTATTTGTAAAGACACATTTCGAAAACAAATAATGTAATGAATATTAAAAAAAATTGTATTACTCCTTTTGTCTGTCGTTTACAAAGTAAATATTTTCGAATTTTAAGGAAAGTTCCCTTTATTTTGAATCGTATTGTAACGCAATTTCGAAAATACTAAATTATGTCAATAGAAACACATTTAAATATTATCACAATTGCAGGTTCTTAACTGTTTTAAAGAACTGGTTGAAGTTTACAACTTATGTGATTCAATACCTTAATCTCGGAGAAAAACATATTTTTTTTTGATTAAGTTAAATTAAAGTGAAACTTTAATGTTAACATAGCTTATTTTTTGCAATTTCAAAGTGAGATACTTTTTATAGTTTCTGTTTCAAGAATGCTTTATTTGTTAGATGAATAACACTGATTTTCTTTTACAGATGGTATCTCCCTATTGCAGATCTATTCTAGTATTAAAAAGTATTATAATTCAAATACGTATGACCTAAAATCAAAATAAAATTAATCATCTTAAAATGGATACAACAATAAAACTTAGTTAGATAGTGTAATATATGTTTTTATTCTTTTTGAATGTTAACCTATGTTAAACTAATCTATATTAAACTAATGAATGTTAAAAAAAAGGGGACGAATTGGTGCGTGTAGTTATGCGTGGTGTAATGAAAATACTATAACCCCCAGGTGTACAAAATTCGGTAATGTGTTCTCGGAACTAAAACTATGAGTAATGAATAAGCTTGAAGCGATTTGTTTCTCAATTAGAGGGGGGGGGGTATTTTTTTATTTAATGTTGAAGCAATTTTATTGTTACTTAACAAACCTCTAGAATAAAACGTAGCAGAATTTTTGTTCTTGTACTGCGTGAGAGATTTAAGCTTTTAAAAAACTCACTTTGTTTTTGTCCTGTAAATTAAATATTCTATTTCTTTGAAAATAACATTCAAAAGCGTGAATTTCTTTTTTTTTTCTATTTTTAAATTGATTCATCCAAAAATCTATCAATCAATTCGTTCAATCAGCGTGATATTCATACCGTGTATAGAAGGAACTTATGATCCTCTTTAAAAAAGATTGGAGAAAAATATCTATTAGGTGATATTACACACATTTGTATTTATACAAAACACTGAACTAGCTTGCTGCTGTCTATCATCTTTTTTTTGCCTTCCGCAAAATAATATTACCTTTTAGCAACGCCAAACTATGAGTCTTATTATGTCACTTGACGTCCCGGTCTATGTATGATTCCAAAATGTATTCTTCATGGTTTTATTTTACAAATTTACCCTAATGAAGAGAGAAACTTTTGTAGTAATGTTTAGTTATATGAAGAGGAAAGTTTGTTCATCGTTCACAGCTATTCTCTCCACTAATGAGCTTAATTATCAAAAACATCAAACAGATGATACATTTCTCCGAAAGTGTTTGTTGATTGAGATTAAACTCGTTAAAGGATTACTGAAAATATTTTTAAATTATTCAGTAATTTCATTCATTTATGAGTACACTATTTTTGTCTAGACTCATGAAATAATTTGATGTTAAATTAGCATCCTTTTTGTTATGTCTCAGGGCCAAACATTGTTGATGGTGCTGTGAATTGTCGTTACTTTGTATTTTTTACTAAGAATTATTTTTAATATCTTAAGGAATTAATTTTTATGACTTTTAATTTTTAAATAATATTTTAATTGCAATAAAATGTGTTTTTAAGAATAAATTTTTGAAGAGCTATTCCTTAGTATTTTAAAGAAAAATGGGCTTAGGTTAGATAAAAAGTTGAACTTTATAAAATTAAAGTTTTTTAATCACAGAATAACGCTTTTATAAGAACAATATTCAGTTCATGAGCAACACCGAATATTTCAGCTAATGTTTATAACGAATGAAACTTACAGTTAAACTTTATTTTTTTAAATACATATCAGTATAATATTATAGTTTAAAATAAGAGCATTAAATTGGTAACACGCAGGAACAGATGCTTTACACGACTGAACGCCAAGCTGGAGTTTTCGTCAAGTTTGGCGATTTTTGAGCTTTTGTGGTGTTAAGCATATCACTTTCCATAACGTTTCTTCAGTTGGCTTTTAGGAAAAAATAAAGTTGAATTCGAACAATCAATATCTTAGTTCCAAAAGTCATTTTTTAAAAAATGCATTAAATTTCACGATATTTTACAAGAAACGTCTTGCTGCCAAAATAAATAAATAAATAAAAAGGCCCTAATACAAGCGTATAAGGCATTTGTTTCAAAATGAATTTTTGATGACAGTGCAACCAAGGCTATTTCTATTCATTAAAAATGTATTAAAGTTCAAGAGAAATAAAGAATCTGTTTCTCCCTTTTTCTACTTAGCTTTCATTGAAAGTACAGATAACGAGAAGAATTTGTTCTAATCCAAGACCTGGAATTTCCCCCTTTACCTTATAAAAAAAATGTCTCTCTTGCAGTTCAAGTAAATTCTTTTATTCTACAGATCTATGACTGAACTTGGTGGTTGAGAGTCAAAATCTATTCTAATCTGACTCGAAAGGGTTACAAAAACTTTCCCAGCGACGCTAAACGATTTAAAATATTCTACTGAGATGCCCGTAGAAATCCTTGGCGAAGAATTCTAAGTGTAAATCCTTAACATTTTATGTCCTTTCTTTGAAGGTGTTTAAATGGCGCGTAATTGATCAAGTGTTGCTTATTAGAAGATTAATTGTCGTTTTGTCCTTCCTTGTTCCTGTTGGAGACAAATAGTCACAATCTCCTCGATGTGTCTTTCCGGTGTTTGATGATGATTCTTTTCTGGAACAGTTATTGACGTGGGTTCAGTTGATAAAAGGGAGAAATATTTTCTCTTCAACAAAAGGTTTTGAGAATCATATAAGCGCGTACTTTTTTTAAGCAGTATTTTCTTAAAAATGAAATTTTTTCCAAATTTATTTCCACTTATTAGCTATCAATGAGCTATACACTTAATGTACAAACCATATTGAATTAGAAGCATATCGACTATTATTTCAAAGTGTCCAAATTTAAATATAAGGCTAAAGTGGCTAATGAACTTTAAATTTATCTTCCGTTAAGATTTATGTTTTTAGAAAGAGTTTTTTAATTTATTCTTTGTTTGTATTCAGCTCTTGTTTGGTGGAATCAGAATTTTTTTTTATTTATTTAAGAATAATACAGAAAATTTGTAGGAAATTTCATTATTGGTTATTGGTTTTTTTTTTATTTCAATATGAAAATATTATTTCATGTGAATATAGAAATAAAATTACGCTTGTCTATTAGCATTGCTTATACATACATTTGTGTGGAACATAAATGAAACCTTATGAAATTATGCGATTTGTTTAAAATAACTAGAAACATTTTTCAGGAAATCTGTTTTTTACATTATAAACAATAATTTTTGAAAATAATCGGTTTTTGAAAGTTAAACATTGATATTGAGCATAAGTTACAAAAAATATCGATAAATATTTAATATATTATTAAGTTATTGTAAGTTTCAAGATTTACTTTTGAGATATACACAGTCATGTAATCTTTATTGAAGTAATTATTATATAGACGTAAGACACACCCCCCCACCCACGCACGTACGCACTCACCCCCCCCCCAGATAGACGGACAATTTCATAATTATTATGTTTAGTCAAACATAATAATAGGATCTCTAAAACGTACAAAAAAGAACTCTAAATTGCATTTATACCATTGAAATTTTTAAATTAAGGATATAGAATACAACAGATCTAAGCAATATATACAAAATAAATGCTGCTGAAATTTAACCATTTACATAAGATGTATGAAGCAAAACTTATATATATATACCATAAAATATGTATAAAATACAAAAGTTGTTTCCTGAATTAACTAGTTAAACTAATGACTCAAAATAAACATTTATGGGAAGTTTTAAAAGAATTGAAAACAAGGAATCCTACATATTTAGAGTAAACATATGTCCAAAAACGTAGTCAAATGTTATCCAACGTTTGAATCAAAAGATTATAGAAATAGATGCATCTTAAATTACGTATATATCAGAGAGCTATTAAGTACAACGAAGGGAGAGGAATTCATGTTTATTTACTGATTTTAAATACAAGTCAATTCTTTCCACGTATTCGTACACTAATTATTTGGTGTTACATATATGGAATTGACATTTTGTGCATGTGAGTTAAAGATATTAGTAAAGCACATGCGGTACATGTTTTTAAAATTTTAAAACATGTTATTTTACATGATGATATTATTATGAAGCTACTGCTCTCCTCTGTTACTTCAGTTTTTTAAAAGTCGCGGTTTTGAACCAATGTTGCAACACATATTTGCACAAGTTACTACGACACTAAACAGATCGAAAATATTAATTTCAAACTATCATTAATATCAAAAGCGTAAAGTCGGTTGGTATATGTAAACTGAATTTAGTGTTAGGAGATATCAAATGCTGCGTTCAATCTATTTGTTTTCTCGATACTCATTTTACATTTTGTTTAATGTAAAATGAGTAAGGCAATGATTTTAAATAAATTGTGATGAGCAAAGTATGCAAGAACGAACATTTTGCCCTTTTATAATCAATAGTGTTAACTATTTTACATGCACATTGGGCTCGATTTAAATATTTATGTAGGAGAGAAAAAAATATACACACATACTATTTACCTGTGAACTTTATAGTAAAGAGATTGATAACCAATTCCGGATAGCTCAAATTAGTATCAAAATTACTTATCGATGTTATCAATTTATGTAATTTAAAATTCATATAATTTATACAAGAGTAATTTTTAAAAACCGGAGATCTCTAAACCTGTGTGTCGAAGATAAAGGACACTGAATATTTTTGAGATTTCACAAAGAAGCTTTAAAGTTTTTTGTATGTTTCTCTTTATTTAAAGTTTATATGTTAGGGAATATTTCTCAGTAAACAATGTACGTTGTATTCTTTGGACTACCAACTCTTAAGTTTTATTACCTTTTTAAAATCTTAATACTATATAAATATCACTAATTACAATTTTAAAAAATGGGCACAGTGTCTTTTAACTACCGCATACAGAATTTATACACAATAATTTTTTGTAATGCTTAACGTCTTGGTAGAGGCAAGGAACCTAAATCCCGGTGGATCTTTATCTTTGACCAGATATTCATCCTGAGAAATTCAGAGATATGCACTAGGAAAAAAGGAAAGTTGTTTCAATTATTCCAATGTTGCCTTAATCGAGAGAAAGTATATTTAAGCTCCCCCATTGAAATACCTCCGGAATTAGGAAAACAGTAGACAAATTTATCTCTTGCAAAGAAAACAGCGTTGAGAAATCCTGAACACGCAGCCTGAGGTATAGTATTCCTACAATATTGGGCTTTAACCTCGAAGTGATATTTTT
>BMAW01075419.1:1843082-1861832 GCA_019974015.1 Nephila pilipes
AAAATACGTAGAAATAAGAAGCGCAGAAGATTTACAACGTGATTTCATAACACATCCGACATAAAACCTATTTAATATTATGATCTCGGGCTGCATGTCGGCAATAAGTGTTGGCTGAATTTCTAAGATTATTGAGAATTTAAATGCTAAAAATACGTGAATTAAATACTTAGGATTAAATTGAAGCCATCCGCATATGATCTTTTTAAGAATGATGCGTGTATTATGTAAATAATTTATTTTTCAACAAGAGATTTTGATCTGTCGGCATTTTGCTATTATGCGCAAAAATTGGTTTCATGATAACCATATTTAATTGCTGGGATAGAATGGAAATATTCAAGATTTTGACACTATAAGGAACTCTATGAAGCTATCTAAAATACTCATTAGTCACAAGCTACCCGTGAACAAAACAAAATCAACAGAAGTAATAATTCAATCATTATTTCATTTTGTAACAGCTTCAGAATTAAAAAAAATCGACTCATTCCCTTGGGGGAGAGGGCGTTGCTAAGCCTTAATTGAGGTTAAACGTTTCTCTACAAGGTATTAATTAGCATTGTGAAAAGTTTTGCTTATCTCACTTTTTCCATGTGTTTCAATTGTTTCATTATAAGGGCTGTTTTAATAAAAATTCCTACAAGGTATTGCATTACATTCTTGATTAAATTATCTTTCCGTTGATGTATCAGTTTATGGTACCAACCCAAAAAATTATTGTTATGAATTATCAAACCACAAAAATTACTTCTTTTATACACGTTTCCACACTTCGGTATATATATATATATATATATATATATATATATATAATGCTGACCCTAAAATTTAAATCATGTTTGTACATTGCGTACTATTATTATTATATGCACGAAATTTTTGCTCGCCAACTAGGACATTGTACTTCGTCTTTCACGTTCCCGTTATGCCTAGTAATTTTGAATCAAAATCCGATGACGTGGTCGACGTCTGACTATTACCCATTCATGTATTGTTTGTGGAATAGGAATTTCCCTTTTTTATTTTTAAACTTTTCATTTTTTTTTAATCTAAGGAAGAGTTTCTTCAAGCAAATTTCAGTGAACATTTAGATTTGTGAAATAGTTATATGGATAAATTATAAGTTCCTTTATTTTGCATGAGTTCACTGAAAATAACTAGAATTTCAATTGGATTTATTGTCCTTATTGAAATCTGAACTGTTGTAATTTACACCAGTTTTACAAATTTCAAATTGTAGCATACGATTGTCATCGCATTGTCGTATAAAGAGCATTATATTTATAAAAAAGAACAACGCGGACACACGAAAAAAATATGAAATGCTCAAAATGATAAAAATGAACTAAAGTAGGATAATTTATTCACGAATATTAAATGAATTTATATATTTATGAAAATATTAAATGAATTTTACTGTTTTTTTATGTTTATTTTATTTTTCGAGCCACTGTGACAATTATTCTTTTGATACTTTAGAATAAATTCATTCTATATGCCTTGCAATATCATACTAATTTTATGTTTTGCTCTTATACAAAATACATAGAATGTGATAATACATTTTAAATTCCTCCAACGTTAATTTTTATCGAAATAAATGTAAATCTCAAACTCGTTGCTCTTTATTTTTCCTTATTTTAAGTTTTGAATTGTAGTTGTTGATTTCAATACGATTCCAGATTGATATTATAAAAAATCAACAAAATCATCTAAATAGGTACTTCTTTGCGTATACTAAATCGGATTTTATTGGAAATATATTCAAAAACTTTTTACAGTATGAGAAGAGTAACACCATGTTGCAGAGTCCACGAAGACAATAAAGAAAATCTCTCGGAACAATCCTAAGAATACCCGAGTGGGCCATCACCAGTTCCGGTTTCCTTTGCAACATGATTTAAATCTAGATCGAAATATATTTCTCGAATGACCAAAAAGGGACCAAGTACTCACTGAATTACGAATTTATTCCATTTCAGAAGAAATACGACCTCCACCCTCAAACTTCAGCGTGACTCGAATGCAAAACCATTAGGAAAGGAAGTTTCTAGGAAAGGCCGAGACTATAAATATTTTCTTCTGGTGCGAAAGATCTCCATTTGGAACATTCTAAGATAACTCTAATCCAATATGTATGTTGTTGCCTGGGTAGTTCTGGTCACTGAACTTGAAGCATGGAAGTAAGTTTGGTGGTGAATCAGCAGTCATGTGTTCCAGACACAATGGGGATGTATTTCGGAAGCGAATAAGAAAATGCTTGATGAATGTTGCAGATATTGTGCGTGAAAATTCAACCAAATAATCCCAATAATAATAGTTTTAATTATTTGCCCTATTTTGAATAATAAAGAGGAAGTAGATTGTTATAGTAGTTTTTGTGAAGTAAAATAACCGGATGAGGGGGGGGATGAGTCCCTTTTGGAAGTCATTATGTCGTTAAATTTTTAGAGTGCAAAGAATGCCTTTTTCGTAAAATTCTCATTTATGTAACAATTAAATTACTCTGCAATTTTAAAACAAACAAAAATGAGAAACTGTGCATAAATATAATCACCTTTATTTATTAAATATTTTTACATTTTTTGTTTCACTTTTCAATTTTTTAAGCAAAATAATTGAAATAACTAATTAAAATTATTATAGAAGAAGGAATAAAAACATAAGAAAATGTTTCGAAAATTAGAAAAGAAACTTATAAATAGTTTTTTAGACTATAGAAAAAAGTATAAGAAAAATGAAAATTTTTAATTGCAAAAACCTTTATATAAGAAAAAGAAAAATTGTACAACATAAAAAAATTAAAAAGAAAGCAAATACCTGCAAAAATAAGAAAAAAATAAAATTTAAATCAAAATTAACTATAAGCTGAGGCGTGAAAACAATGAAAACAATGTAGAGAAAACCAAAAAGAAAAGGAAATAAAATATTTATAAATTTTGAATCGGGCTTTTGAGAGATTAGCTAGTTTAGCATGTTTTATTGGTCCAACAATCCCAACAGAAAAATGTTATACGCCAATATAGAAATTCTATTAATTAAAAAAAATGCAATAACACACCCATTACAGTAGAAAAAATTGAGTAAAAAATACATTGATTAAATTGTAACCGATAAAAATGGAAAAAGAAGAATCCAAAAATTAATCACCCGGATTAAAAAAAAAGATTTAAAAAACTGTATGAGAATACAACTTGCATTGTAAAATCATACGAAATTAACGTCACCTCACGAAAAGATGAATGGAACTGAGCATTTGATTTTTCAGTGACTAAAATGATTTTAAAAACCTCCATTTCTAATGTAGAAAACAAAAATTTAGGAAACTTCAAAAGAGAAAGAAATACAAAACCCCTAACCGAAAGAAAAATTTGTTGCTTTTCTAGGAATAATACATAAAGCTGGATTAGTTTTTACTTTGCCACTAAATTATTTAACTAATCACTTTACACGAGAAAGGCTGTAGTTATCAATAATTGGAGGATTTCAAAATTTTTTTTAAATATATTTTGTAATTATGGAATTTAATTTGCTAGAGGTATGAGCACACCCTTCATGTGTTCTCGAGTTACATTTGATAGCACGCGTCTTCCCAGGTTAATGAACTTCAGAATGAAGTAAAGCAGGTATCTTGGTATCTTAAATTACTAGATATTAAGACTATTATTCTAACTTTATTGAAATATCTTAAGATACAAGAGAGAAGACTATCCTCTACTTTCCTCACTATCAGATATGGTAGATGTTTCATAAGGAATAATGTTATAAAATACCCTTGTATTTTGCGAGAGATCTTTATACATCTATTCCATATCGAATTGTTGTCATCCATAATGGTCATGGTGGACCAACATCTTATTAATTAAAAATAATAATTAAATTCCAGTTGTCTCATTATTTTTTTTACTCATCTGTGTGTAGGTATAGTACTTTTGTCAATAAATATAAATTTTCAATTCAAAAGTCTCATGAAACTTTAAAACATTTTCATATATATATATATATATATATATATATATATATAAATTTAAAATTTGATAAACTTCTTTTTTACATAGCAATATTGACACACAAAGACAAAGTAACTCAGTAGTACAAATATTATTTGATTCTTTGTAGCAACTTTAGCCCTTTGATTTTTACTCTTTCGTAGACAGTCCACACTAGTAAGAGATAAAAAGTAACTGTTGCTTTTGGGGGCGTTATATAAGAGTGATAACGTCTTACTTCCTCTCTCTTATTTTTTTGGGAAACAAAATAAACTTGGAGACAGCTAACCTAAATCCCGTCACTAAAGCCAACATTACCTCGCCTCTTTTATCATCCAGACCCCCAACAGTGAAAATCAAGGGACGAAAATGCCGAATATAAATTGTCCGAGAGAAAGTTGCTGTCACTAGTTCATCATCACTTTTCCCAGCTATCCGCCTGAAGCGGAAGACGTTTTCGCGGTTCTTCTTTCTGCTTTGGAGGCCATAATAATAATGGTGCGGAATAAATTCTTCGGTGACGCGAGTTTAATTTTTTATATATGGAAGCTTCTTCTGACGTGTTGGAGGTAATATATGTGAGAATAAAGGAGGAATAATATGCTTTTTGGTTGAAGAACGCTTGGAAAAAGATTTTAGTTCTGTAACAAACTGAATTGTCCAGATTGTAACATGTCTTTTTGAGTTTTGGGTTTCTTTTTGGAAAAAAAAAATGCTAGAAATGTTCCAATTTTTTTTACCAAAAATAGATAGCTGTGATCATGTTTTTAAAAGTTAGGAAACTGAGAAATTAAATCATATTTAAGTGTGACAGAGAAGCCATTAAATGCAAGAGACCAACCTCTTTTACAGTAAAAAGTTAGGTAAGAGATTATATCTTGCCCGTAATGTTAAACGGAAAATACATCAGGATAAAAAAACTATTCTACATTAAATTTTGAATATTACATTAGATTAAGTATGTAATTTCTCTTTTATATTAGTATAAAAAAAGAATGATCATGGGATACTCGACTTTTAAGTCCTTTTCCCACTGTACCTCTTGACATGGCCTTAAGTTTAGATTACCTTTTGATCATGGTCTTAAGTTTAGAGCAGTGCACCACGTTTCGAAATTGAAACATTTAAACTGTTTTTTTATTTCCGAAATTTTAAATTAACTGGATATTTACTTATCTTTTGGATATTAACTTTTTAAAAATATGTGAGAAAAAATCTGCACTTGCGGGGTTACGGTAGTTCAATGACAATGATTATCTCATTAGCTGCGATCCTTCAGTCGAGTCGTAGGTACGAATATTAGTTACAACAAAGACCCGTCAAGTGGAATAGTAAAATCGCTTATTGCACGTTAACCAGAACTTATTCTCAAAGTTCTCAAACTGCATCTGTTGTTTTACGGAGACTGAGATGCAAGTTCAGCTGTCGTCTTTGCTAAGAGATTGTGGTCTATTGGCCCCTTGTACCTTTGGTATAATATTACATTTAAGGAAACTAAACAAAGTTAATTGACTTTGAATTGATAATTAATTGATGTCTTCTTCATTTAGTTGTGAAGATTTAGGAGATTTTTACTTTAATTCTTTAATATGAATAATTTTAATGATTGAATAATTGAATAATTTTGATTTGAATAATTGAATAATTTTAATTTGAATAATTGAATAATTGAATAATTTTGATTTGAATAATTGAATAATTTTAATTTGAATAATTGAATAATTTTAATTTGAATAATTGAATAATTTTAATTTAAATAATTTTATTGTATCGATTTGAAATGCCTCATTATTACATTCTACACTTTCAAATTTTAATCTTATTTAAGACAACTATAAAGCAGAAATCCAATGAATAAGAAGTAACATACAGGTGATAATCATGTTATTTCATTCATTTCCATGAATAATCAACGTATTTTCCTTTACGTACTCTATCTAGGGCGATAATTCCTACACACGTATATTCTAACGTTTAATATAATTATGCAGTACTTACCGTACCGAACCATTCGACTTTGGTTCCTTAGAAGATTTAAAGATAAGGGCTCAAGTCCTTGATTCTAAGAAGACTTTTGCTGGTTACGATCCGTTGATTCCTCAAGCTTCTCAAGACGACTACTATTTTCCCCCTTATATAGTTTCAGCTCCACTCTCAACCACTAAATAACTTCTTACCACATTATCAAACTCTTTTCTGCTTTTGAATTCAATTAATCAATCTATTTTCTACACTTTATTAATATGAATAAGAATTATACAAGTCATATTTCCCGATTGGGAGAGATACTTAATTCCACCAAATTCATTTGAAGCCCAGAGAAAATGCGATTGAGCCCGCGCTATAGATTCTATTTGTTTAATTTAATTTATTTTGATTTTACAACGTACAAGTCCTGATAGCTTTTTTAGTTTGAAGGAAAGTACATTTGAATGATTGCAAACATGATTATGAAATACGTTTTATAAACACATGTTAAGCGATTACAAAAAAATGTATAATTTCAGAAGTACTTTCTTTTAATTTTAGTTTTATTAAACTATCTATAATCTTAGAAGAAATTGATTGTTCGACTATTTTTATAATAAATTACTGTCTTAAGAAAGCAATATCTTTACATTGTTTTAAATCTAATATAACCTATATTATTAGGGTCTTTCTGGCCTTAATTTTCTGAAGGAAAATACGATCCAAAAGTGCTTTGTGAAATTTGAAATGTCGATTCAAGCAAAAAAAAAAAAAGTTATTTCATTCTAATTACTTTTAGCATACTGTTATTCAATTAATGCATAAACGAAACATATATTCACATTATATTTAATCTCAGATTAAATCAGATTTGAAGATGATAGATGTATAGAAAAGAGTAATTCTTCCTAAAATTTAATTTTTTAAATTTTTTTTCATTAAATATTATATATATATATCAAGGCAGAATTGTTAGATATTTTAAAAAAATAACAGTGAATTAGATTTTATTATTAAGTACTGGACATTTTCAAACAATTTAATATATTTTATTGAGATTTAAAAAAATGTATGTAATTTCTCTTACACAGTTTCTTGAATTTATTTTCACAGTATCAATTTTGAATGCAATAAAAATAACTTTTAACTTATACATGATGAAAATCATAATTATAACATCGTTTTGCTAGCAATTATGCTAATAATTTTAAGAATAATTTATGACATTTGTCTTATATTTATAAAATAAACAATGAATAAATAATACGATAGTTGTAACTCAATACTTGTAGCTCAAAGCATGTTTATGAGTTTGTTAACCAAAACATACATTTAAAATACATACGTCGGCTCTGGACGAACGAAAAAATATTAGAACTATAATATATCAAGGGAAAAAGTTTATTTGAAAAAATTTCTTCATAAAATTTTTCTTAAATCTCAAAAAAGTTCTTTTGCGTTGACATAAAATATCGCTAAGAGCAACAATCCAACTTGTTGTCTTCCAGAATTTAGAATGAGCACTGTTATATTATTTTTCTGAAAATATATTAGTCACTTTTTATTCGAAAAAAATGTATTGAACTATCATTAATTGAATGAAACTTTAGAATTACATTTGTTTGAACTTTCTTTTGATAATAAATTTAAATAACTCTTTAATGAGTATTAAACTTTTTTAATGGTTTCATAAATAAAATAGTTTACAGTTGAATATTTCATTGAAAACCTTTTCTAAATGCTATAGTAGGGATATATTTTTAATTTTAATACGAAAAAGGAATAATTAGTGTCTTGCATACTTTTCAACAACCGTGCTTGAAACTGAAATCTGGATATTTTTCATTCTTTTGTATGACACCCCCCACATACAAATGAAGGTAATTTTAAAATTGTCTTAGAATTTCTATTTAAAACTTCGTGAGAGATAATGATTCATTTCAAAATCATTATTTTTCTGTTCTTTTTCTTCAGTCTTTATTTCTATTTTTGACAATAAAGCGTATGTGTTTTGAATGAGCTATTAAATGAAAAGTACATTCAAAATTTACTCTGTGAGATGAAAACTTTTTTCATTAAATATGTTAAATATATTTATATATTTATTTACTACCGTTTACAAAATACAGTCTAGACACAGAAATATGAGAGATAACGAGTATAGATTCTGTTTTCCTGAATTTATTTTTGATCATTAAAGTTGATTTTAATTGTTTCTTACAAAAGTTCTATCACTATTTACAATAAGATATAAGATCATAATGTACTACAGAAACTTTTGACTTATAATCTATGCTCTTTCAAAATACAATAGTTACACCACCCTTTAATGTCTAATTCTTATAAAAACAATCGATAAAACTACATCTTTCATTTACTGAAAATGATTATCATTTGGCGTGAAAGACTTAAATTGAATGCAGATTTGTGATTTAAACTCTTCATGCGTTATAATCTATGATTGATATCCACTTCCATCCGACTGAAAATGCAAAATAGAATTCTGACTCATTTATCAAAATTCAGCCAATCTGTCGGCAAAGACAATAATCAAATGCCACCGAGTTTCCGAATTTGAAAGAACTTTCTGACTTTACAGATACCAGGCATTATAATTCTAACGGAAAAATGGATAATTGTAGTGGGATAGTAGAGGTAACAAATGTAAACATTAAACGAGTTATTACAAGTGCAGCCAGATGGAGCTGTTTATCGCCGTATCCTTGTTGATTGCCAGGTAAGCATTTCCCTTTCTTAATTTTAAGAGAAATATTGGCTGTTTAGTTGACAGAGGAGCCAGTTGAGTGTTTGATGTAGTGGAGAGAAGTCGGATGAAATAATGTTTCTAAACTTTCATAAATCGAACAGATTTGACATTTATTCTAACGTGTCAAAGAAGCTAAATAAGTGTCAGAATATTCTACTGAAATGTCATATTTTAATTATTTTGATCATCAGGCTGAGCATAATATTTCTATGTGCATAAACATTTTAATTAAACTATTTTGCAATTACTGTGATCATAATTTAATGAGTCTATACACATATATAGACTAATCTTTCTCATGGTATATGTAGAGTCGTGGATGGTCGACAACTATTAAATATGATTATTGATTATCAACTATTTAATTAATATAATAAAAGAATATGTATAAAGTTAATACAAATCATCAAACTCAATCATCAAAATTAATATCATTAATTTTATCACAATGCATCCGAAAATAACATGAAAATCGTTCGGCACACGATTGCTTCTCCGTTCGTAGGCGTCTTCGGTCTAGCAACTGACTGACTGCATTCTTGCTTACACAGGCGTCTGTAGGTGGCGCTAATGGACCTGGAAAGTCTATCGGGCCCCACATAACTCAGCCGTCCTTGGTTCGGCTGGTCCTCCACACGACACTGTAAATATTCAGAGACAAAACAACAAAAAATCGAAACGTTACAAAGTTCTGGAAAAAAAAGTAACGTTTATGTTTAATCATTCTGGAAGAAACGGTAAATGAGTCCGTGAGGACTCCGAAGAGAAATTCTGTGTTGATGGGATATGGAAGCAAGATTGAATCGACCGACATGTTCTCGTATCTAGGAAATCTGCTGGACTCGTGAACATAGCGGTTGGGCCCTTGAGGATTTTCTGGTAAAACTAAATAAATAATTGATTAGAAATATATATGTTAAACTACTTAGAGACCCGTTTTAGCCATTAATAGACTTTATGTACCCAGACAACGCTGGAATTTTCCAGGATAACAATGCACCATGTGACCAGGAAAAATCATTCGACATAACTGAGAACTATTATGGACAATTTTAGTGAATGATTTGGTCATCCGTTCTCTCCAGATATGAATTAACTGTAGCATGTGTAATCGGAGACTCAGCTCCTGCCCAAAATCTTGCACAGGCAGGACTATCACAATTATAAAAGTCTGTACGAACAATATGGCTGAATATTTCTTCAAGGAACTTCTGATAACGTGGAGGTCCCACACGAAATTATGAGGTACCATATGGCCTTTTCATAATAAAATACATTTCGAAAGATTAGATTAATATGACAATTTAGTAAGGAAAACATGGAATATTTATAGCTAGTTTATGAAAAAATATTGATCCGCTTATGTGTCTATTATAAACGCGCATTATATTTCCGACTGTGAGAAAACTTCTTGCGTTGCTTTACAACCCATGACATACTATTCACATTTGTAGTGTACGATAATATATTAGACTTTACATTTAACACTCAATGTATTCTACTAAGAGAAAGAACTGAAATTGAGAATGAAGTGAGGCAGTAAATATTTACTTCTCAGCACATGATTTATTTAGTTTATTTAATTAATTATTTCAAGGAGTATGTTTTAATTAAAGCGATCATTTTCTCCGGCGTACACGAAGACAACCGAAGGACAATTGATTGGTTGATGAACATTATATATACTGGAATAACTACATGACTTTTCCTCTGATGAACAACGATCTTAAACCTTCATATGAATCAGACACAAAAAAAGTAATAAATCGTTATTAAATGCTTCAACGGCATAATAATGGCCTTATTCTTGTTGAGTTGTTCTTTAATAATTAATTAGCTTTAAAATAAAGTTCGAAGCAAAAAGTTTAAACAAATAAATTTGGAAACAATAGACATTAAGACAACCCAAATTCTAATTTTTCTTATTAGTTGCTATCTATAATACATCTCTAACCTAACAAGAATTTGACAAGAAAATGAGCCTTTATAATTTTATTTTATCAAAAATTTAAGAGTTATATCAGAGAACACATTGGTTTAGGAAATTCAAATTTCAATGCTTTTGGACAATTTTGAGGCCTTTTCTAGGCTTTGATTTAGTCTCATTGGTTTGATTAAAATGTCTATTTTTATAATTGTTTATTTTAATGGAGATTATACCGGGGTTTTAGCAACCAAATCTCTTTATGTTTTGATTTTAGCCATTCGAAGAATGGGATGTTCTAATCACGAGCAACTTTTGTAAATAATTATTATTTTTCTATAAGTCTACAATCAGTTTTCCTCCACTCAAATTAATTTCTTTTCCCGTTGAGATTATATTGCTTGTTCTCGTACTATGTATTATATTAAGCTGGAAAAAAATTCACTACTCAAATTTTGGTTTGGTTCAGTTTTATTAACGTCACATTAGAAGCAACACTAGGACTATTGGCGATGGACCTCGTAATTTTGAACTTCGATCAAGTGACAAGGACGACACCTGAGATGGTGTCCCCCTCTCCTAACTTCCACATCACGCCAACGGGAGGATTTTGGGCCCCAACAGATTTAACGTGCACCAGCCCCGGCAACATGGCGGATCTTTAGTGGCTAAGGCTCGAACCCGCGTCTCAACGAAAACCACCGGCCATGAGTATTTCACTACTCAAAAACATATTATAGGACATACAAATAATATAAATACACCTAAACATATGATTTGACAGTAGAAATTAAAAAAGAAATATATATGGTATAAATTGTGTGTATGCAAATGTTTGGGCTTAATATTCAGTAGTTTAATTAAATACCCGCTTCCAATTTCTTAAGCATATTCTTAAGAAAGCATTTCTAATTTTAGTACAAACAAATGTTTTTGCTAAATATTCAGTCGCTTTATCAAAAAACTGCTTCCAACTTGTTAAATATATTTTTAAGAGAGCATTTCTAGTTTGAGTACAAATCATAAACTAAAATTTACCATCGTTAAAAAAACTCATTTCCTGATGGTTTTACTAATATAAATAAGCGTTCATCCAACTATGCGAAGACTTCTTCTCATAAACATACATTAAATCCCTTCTTATCATTCAAATTATTTATTATACCTAGTTTAAATTTCAAATCTAGATTAAAGTACTTCTCACAAGAACAACAAATAATCAGATCAACAACGAGAGAATTCATCGGGAAATTAAATATTTTGATATCTAAATAAGGATTAAGATTTATTTGCCCATAATTTTACATTTCATTAATCTAGTGCATTTCACACGTATACCTACATTACCAATTAAGTTATTCCAGTGACAATTCGGACTTAATCCGGAGCGAATTTATTTAAGCACGCCCACTGAAATGTGTAAAAGGCAGCCTCCAGGAATTAGGAAAACAACAGACGAAGCTATCTCTTACAAAACAAACAGTAACACGAACTTATCCAAACACGTAGTCATGCTATATCTTTGGATTAGTGTTTGTACAATGTGACTTGAGGACGGTGGAATTTTCGCCATCTTTGTCCACATGTGGAAAAAAGAATTTTTGCTTCCTGCTTGCTTACAAATATACGTATGTATATCGGATTTGCCGTGATTTTTATTATTTCATTTAATAATATTTTTTATGTTCCATAAATTTTACTTTAAAGAAAACCACGTTTTCAACGTAAATGTAATACTTTTTAGTTCAGTATATAATGGCGTTCTTAGATGTTGTGAAGAAAGACCGAAGCTCCAATTTGCACTTCTTTTTATAGCAAAACTATCGTCAAACACTATGGAAAGTGATTTATGAACTTGGAGTATCTAGAATATGAAGATGAGGTAGGTTTTAATTCAAATTGATTTAATGTTCCAAAACTTTCAGTTTCTTCCCATTTCTGTTAAATTATATTTCCCATTTACCTCTCAAGTTAAGAGCTGTGAATATTTTAATAAAGAAAAAGAAGTGTTTAGTTTTTAGTGCACTTTGAGAGTTTCTTTGAGACAAATTATGAAATTAATTTAAAAAAAGTTGAAACTTAAAAACTTATTAAAACTATTAGGTTAATATACACTATCCTTAAAATTTTAGGAAAAATCACGAAAAAAGTGATTTCTCAAAAAGTTATCTGTAGAATGTTAAGAAAAGGTTTCATGATATACAATACTATTAAGTAAGCAATAACATGTAAATAAATACCATACAATTATGATGTTTTGGAGATTAGCAGATGCATAAAGTTAACAAATTGAATGTGTCAGTTTGATAAGGGAAAATTCCTTTCGTTATGGAACGTGATCAATAATAGAAACAATGCAGTGATACTGTCAATTGTGAGATCTATGAGTTCGCTATGAAGTGAGAGCCATTGCTCTTGCAAAGCAGATGTATGCATGGCAACGGTCTGAGGAGGAGGAGGACTGAAAGCAGCAGCACATTTTCTTAAAGCATTCCGAACATGCTGAAGGAAATTCAAGTGCGGTGATTGAGTCGGCCATAACATGCGCTGAATTGTTTGATATTGAATATAAATCCTATGATGAGAGCTCTGTGTATTCTAGCGTTGCTGTCCATTAGAAAAAATCATAATCTATTGAACCGGCGTAAGGGCGTACATAAGCCTCAAGAATGTCATTGCTTTAGATGTGAGCCTTCCCAATTCCAAGTGGAAAGACATCCATGTCTGTGCTCCCTACAGAGAGATACTTTACCAAACTGCTTCCATATACTATCACCCACGCATGGATATCTTTCAAGGATGTTTTATGGATGATAGTGTATTACCTGTTATCTCCAAATGGAACACTTAGAAGGCTATACCAACATTCCTGCAGGAAGAGAGCAGGCTTTATTGATAAGCTTTCCAGTGGACTTGTTGACGGGCCCACCTCAAATGTTCTCTCCTGTGACATGATATGAGCATGATTGGTAAATGATGACAAATGATTGGTCGTCTTGCGTAAGGACCACCTTCGTGAAGATTTCAAAGTGCGGTAGACATTGGCACCTGCTTTTCTATGTCTCCTGCAAGGGAGGCTCTAAATTAAGTTTGGGGTTTCTGTTCCTTCACAAATCCGTAGATATTGGCCATCCTCGCTTGGCCTCCTTTGCTGAATCTTCTAGATACCGAATAAGTGATATGAAATTGTTATCAATGAACAACAAAAGAACTCACATTTAGCCATTTGGTAACTTCATTTTGGCCTGACTCTAATTTCCCAGTAGCTCTCCATCATTGTTGAACAGCAAATGATGCGTCGAGGTCATTGTAACGAATTAACCATGCCATATTTCTTATTTTACTATCACAGCGATAATAGCAGTCTTATTCTCAAGCATGTACTTTTATATTCCTCAAAGATGACACATTCTGACTGCAGTGCCACTAATGTGCATATTGTTTTATTTAGCATGTTCATATAACAACATATTCAAATTTAATACAAATTGGTTTTTGTTCGAACGCATTATGGCTATTTTTAAAGGTTTGTCCTTAAGTTTTGGAAACCAGTATGATTATTCTCATTTCATGCTGCATTTAAAATAACCTAGTAGCAAAGCACGCTGAAAGAACTTTTCAATGGTCAGTATATAAAATTAAAAAGACTATTTTAGCAATCGACGATTTTTAGATAATAAATAGCCCTGAAGCTCTACTTGTCTGAAAATATACTTTGAATATCTAAATATATATTCTAATTTTCTAAAGTTCATAGGGTTGTTGATGATATATTTAATTTATATTGTAGAAAATCATACCAATAATTCTTTTATTTACCCAATACAAATCTGATGTGATCGGATATATAATTGCATTATTTCCTAAAGATTTGACAGATTATGGTAACATATTGGATTTAAATCTTAGAAATCCATCAAATTCTAAAGAGTTTTATATATTCAATATAAGCTGACGACCACATTCGTACATGTCAAAGCTTTAATGGTTCATAATGATACACGTAATTAATTGCATAGAAAATCATAAGCAATCCTAGTAATCTTTCTCTAATATATATCCCATTTTAAAAATATATTTATGAATATTTCGGGGATCAATTTAAATTCTGTATATGTTTGTTCATGATCAAAACTATCCATCCAACCTTTTCCTACTCAAAACAAATCTGGTTGGGTAGATCTAACATTCAGATCAGATTCAGAGTTGAAGCAGAAACATATTTTATACGATCTTCAGTGAAGTCAATAAAAAAAAACTTCCAAGACAGTTCCATGCACAACCCAAAATATCTCCCGAGTTTGTCATCAACAATTCTGGTTTTCTTTCTCCAATTTAAATCTTACGCGAAATTTATTCCTTCAATGACCGAAAAGAGACTGACTTCGCACTTCATAACAGATTTATTCTATTTTCCATTTGGTGTAAAAAAAAAATGTAAACAACATCCACCGTGACTCGACTGTAAACCATTATACGAATAGAAAATCCAAGACTATATGAATATGTTTTTTGTGTGATTCGAAAGAACTACGTTCGAAATATTTCAACTGCTTCTATTCGAATCGAATGCTGCTTGTTATGGGTCTCTGAGGGGCTCGTGAAGCGAGAGGTGCAGTGAATCAGGGACTCACACGAGACGCCCCGGGAATGCTCTTATTTGTGTGACTAAAACGTGCGGCTTCTTGAAAACGCATCCGACCTATTTTTGTCAGGATGGTTGAAATTCTTTACAATGATTTGAATTATAAATTGCGCAGAAGAGAAATAATGGATTATGTAACACAAAATACGAAGGAGTTTATTAGTTTAGTTTCATTAATTGATTTCTTGGCAGACAGAGACCTTTATCTAAATAACTAATAATTATATTAAAAAAAACATATTAAAATTAATTCATATTTATAATTAGCGTTTGACAGCAGTATATGATAGAATTAATTGCCCGTTGAAATTTGTATTTGAATCATCGAAGTAAAGATTGAAACGAAAGGAAATTCAATATTGCTGTCATATCTGAAACGAATTATAAAATACTTTTAAGAAATTACTATAATGAGTTAAAATATTATTAAATGCATCGGTGTATATTTTTATCTTCTGCATTGATTTCAAATATCTAGATACGTAAAAGAAAACCCGCACCATGGGAAGAAATAGATATTAAAGCTCACTAGTTAATAGAGGTAGTTATATAGTTGATGGCTTAGCTTTGTTATTGTAGTTGTCATAAAAGGAATTTGCTTTGTTTACTTGATAAAAAGTTTTTGATAATAAATGTGGGAATTAAATAGTAAAGTCTGAGTTAAATTTATAATTTCAACTTTTTTATTAATGTTTATAATATGTTTTAAATTGCCAGCAATTCAAAGTAAAATTTATTTCTTTCGAAATATAAACATTTATAAATTAGACATGCTAAGCCAAATCAATAATAATTTCATTTACAAATTTATTATTCTTTATATTTATACTAATGATTTTATATTCTATCAAGAATTATAATCTGTATACAAAAATTTAAGCCATTTTGAGATTTTCTAAATATAATAAAATTTCAGAATTCAGAAAGAAACTTTAAAAATGTTGAAACAGTCTGAGAGAGTAGTGGTACCCAATAGGAAGTAATAATGCAGTTTAAGAATAAGTAAAATCACATTTGCAGTAATAAATAGTTATGAAATACAATAAGTTAAACAACATAATTTAAGAAAAAGTAGAGAATTGTTATGTGTTAGTAATTATATAATTGAAATTACAATGGGTAACTGCATGAAGGTGGATCAAATATAAAAGAGATTTTCATATCTTTAGACACACTTAACAGTATGAATGCGGTATACAGGGTTATATTCATAATTCCCTCTTCGGTTAAGAAGCACTATAGTCAGAAAAACTAAAACATTTAAAAGAATACAGAAAAAATTCACGTTTTATTTACATACCTTACAGGTGTTCTATGTATGAACCCTTGGTCACACTGCATACATCAGTGTGATTGTCCAGATTCAGAAAAACGTTACTCTACCTAGTACTATCAATATTATTGACCGCGTGTGTTATCCTTTCATGTAGTTTAGCTACATTACGCGGCTAATGGGACACGAAAACATGTATTCAACACACACGTGGGTGTGTGTATATATGTATTGTACGAGTATTTTATAACACTAGTCTGAATCTGCATCAAAAAATCAATCTTAAGTCAATACTTTTATTACCCAGACCACCGTCAGAGACAGTAAAAGACAGGAAACGAAAGTGATTAGATATATAAATCGTCCGGCAGAAAGTTCCTGTCATCGGCTCATCATCACATTTCTCAGCTATCTGTCTCAGTTGGAAGACACTTTCGCTGCCTTTATCTGTTCTTTCAGAAGAGATTATTGGAAATATCGTATGGAGTAATTTTCTTTCTATTACGAATTGTGTATATAAAACGAATTTTTTTGTCAGTTGTGTTGCAAACAATAAAGGTAAATGAAAAAATGGAAATTTATAAATTCTGGAATTAGCCAATAAAATAATTGTAAGTTAAAAGCATATCCTTTACTAATATAACTGTTTTTTTTTAAAATTATTAGAAGCGTATTTTACTCTATTCTTGAAGATTGATTGATTGGATAGGTTTATGGGATAAAGAGCACCAAAGGATATTATTTCTTTTAAAATATTATTTTAATTACTCAATAGATATCAAAATATTTCCTCTTTCCAAGAATATTATGAACAATTGTTTCTTAGCTACTGTATTTTCTAAAAGCTCTTTGAATGTAATATTGCATCGTAGATCTATCTTGAGTATATTCCTGGTGTGATTTATATGAGATGCGTATTTACTACAATTCTAACGTTCCAAATCGTCGATACAGTTACAGGTAATGCACTTTGCATTATAATTTAAATTTAATTTGTGTAAAAGCCTAAAAGCCGTGGAGTTACGATCATTTTACTGCTGATTTGAATGTAGTCTTCTGGGGTAATCTAAATCCCACCGTTGGCACCGTTACAGATTTTGCCGTTCGAAAAATTTTCAAGTGTGCCGGAATCCATCCTATTCTTGTTATGAAACTTATAGGATACGTTATGAAGTAAAAAATTTGATTGTTTGATTGCTCATTAACGTTACATTCAGGAACAACATGAGGGGGTATTTGTGACGGACCTTGTAATTTTGAATCACGGTCAAATGAAGACAATACTTGAGCTGTCATCCCATTTTCCTGACTTCCGTTCCACTCAAAGGAAATAACTTTGTACCTTGACTAATTTATTGTACTTAAGCCCACTACTATTTAATGGAATTTGAATTTTAAAGCTTAGCACATCTGAATCATCTGTAGTCACTCACTTGCTGCCATGATCATTCGGCTAGCTTAGCCACAAAGTTGTAACAAGATAATTTAGATTCAGAACAGAGTATTTATCAATGATTCTCTAAACTATTATACACATCACCCAAGATTTAAGCAAAAGTGATTCAGAGGTTACTTGATCAATCCAGTCAAAATTGATTTAATTCTGAACTCTGTTCCAGTCAAGTGAAGTTGAATTTTCCTTAGTTGGAATCCCATTCCCCCCATTTCCACTTTACGCTGGCGTAAAGACATAGAGCCCCAATAGATATAAAGCGCATTAATCTACTGTACGATGGGTCAGTTCATTACAGAGACGGATTTATGTATATAGTACACGAATTGCGCAGATTAGAAAGGGAAAAAATTGTGTTGAAAATCAGAAAATTTATTGCTATAGTAATGTGGTTAGGGTAATGCACTCATTATTAGATTCTTTCTTTAAAAAAAAACATTTATGTCATTGAAATAACAATGCGTTATAGATTATAAAAGTACTGCTCATATCTGTATATTGATATTTAAATTGCGAGTTAAGAGAACGGGCATATTAGATTTGAAAATATAAGCTATGTCTGGAAGATGATGAGGTTATCTTGGGTGATTATAGTAATATATACACACACACACACACACACACACAAGTTACGATTGCTCAAGGCTTTATCAAGGTTTCTGTGTGTGTGTGTGTGTGTGTGTGTGTGTGTGTGTGTGTGTGTGTGTGTGTGTGTGTGTGTGCGTGTG
>BMAW01075419.1:1866731-1895903 GCA_019974015.1 Nephila pilipes
GTCTTTTTGGTACCTCTATGGGCTCACCTTGCATTTGTAATTGGATATTTATACTCGTAAAATGCTCTAATTAGCCTTGCTAAATAATAGTTATGGCTAAATATAATGAATTTGAGAACATGTTTTATAATTATCACCAATATTTATCTAATAACTTTTTATAATACTTATTAATAATTTTAATGTTTCATGACGACATTTGTTTCTTACATTGAGTTCAGAAAGTGCGAAACTTTTAACTACTGTTTCACATTTCATTATACAGTTCAGAAAAACCATAACTTTTAATGTAGAAATAATTCTTCACAGGAAAATATTGAAATGAATTTATGTAGAAGAATTTGATATCTTTTCTTAAATGCAAAACCATTGATTTTGAATTACAAATGAATGTTATAACAAACATGAAGTATGTAAAATTGGCACTCTCACTGAATAAATATGAAATAATTGCCTTTTGAAATATAATTTCAATGTTTTACTTAGAGTAATATTGTCTTGTTTAATTATGCGTTTGAAAACATAGAATTTACTCTTTTCATGAATGCATTTATAATGTATTTATCGTGCATTTGATACTAATCTAGATCTAATGTAATAAATATGCTCGCTATCTATAAAGCTAATTTTGATTTGAATTGAGATGGAAATGATTGTTCCTCAAATTTGCATTTGTATCTGATTTCTAGTACGAAGGCGTTTTCAAAGTACCCGTATTTGAAATGGAAATAGAAGTCATGGTACTGTAGTATTGTCCATTGACAATTTTCTTTTATATACGAAATTTATGAGTTAAACGGCTTTCACTTACCAAATATCGTCTCCATAACTTTTCTGGTTGGATAGACCGTTTTTGCTTTCTCTAAAGTAGATTCACACGATATGTTTATTGGGATCAGAACCTGTCCAGGTTATCGAAGACCCAGGTTAACTAGAGGAGGGAAATGAACGAAACAAAATAAAACAAACGTACAGAAAATCATTTTTATATTGAATAAATCGAGTATGATTCATATTAACTGCAGATAAAGGCGTCTACTTGTGAAAAAGAAAAGTGCACATAAAAGTTGTTAAATTGCATTTTTCTCTTGGACAACATAGCACCGAATGCCTTTTATCAATGACGGTAAGAAGTGTAACTAAGGTTTCATATAGACTTCGCACAGATATTTGCAAAATTTTCAAAGTCCATTTTCATAGCTATTAAAAGATTGTAGTAAAAAAATAATTTTTTTAAAAAAACATATGGATGAAACAAATAAATAATAAGAAAATTCGTAGATTTTTCCAATTAAATTTTTTTGTGTGTTCAGACCCATTAGAATATCCAAAATGACGGGGCCCATCTTAATGAGGATTTACTAAAAATGTTTGAATAATGGTTTTAATTTATTTTAACCTAATGTTGTTCTAGATTTCTTAGAAGAAGTCAGGTTCACACAAGACAAATTAGATAAGATAGTCCTCTGATTTAAGCAAATTACTTCACATACTTTCAACTTGAGATGTGGAACAAAAGTAAGCCACACAGATTGAGGTTAACAAAATAATTTAGCATTTTAAGAGAAAAGAAAGGTAAGGTAGGCAAGTTGAAACTAAATAATTTGAAAAGTTAAGCATTATCCTAAGTCTTAATCATTGTGCTCCAAGTTAAGATTGTATGGCGACTGCTATGGTGGTTGGTGGCTATTCCGTTTATGGGGAAGTAGAATAAAATTTATAACATTCAGCCTCTCCTCCATAAGGTTTTTAAGAACACCTTTACAAAGTAAATATGGAAATGTTGTTGCCTTGATATCTCTTTGTTTACGTGCATAAACAACATCAAGAAATGAATGTATATTCGACGACTAAATAGAATGAATAGAACTGAGAGAACTGTAATTCTCAAAAAAAGTAACTAAGAGTAAGGGCGAACTTCTCGAGTACATTCGATATCTCTGATATCTAATCAAACTTGTCCGTTATCAAATATTGTAGTATTCATGCACTCTTTGATAAAATTCCCAATATTCATGAATTCTGTGAAGCAATTTGTATGACTCGCATCTTTAAAATTTTTTTTGGTTTTCCTTATTTATTTCATAAATTAAGTACTTTTCCGTTTTGCAGTGAACATTATTGTAATGGTTCAGTTAGGAATGATCAGGAAACATTTAAAAATGTAACATTTTGCGTCTTCTGATCCGGTAATCTTGTAACGCATTGTCATCTTTGAGATTAATAGACAAGATTACGCATTAATAATCAGTCAAAATTCATTAACTACTTATTTAAACTGTTATTAAGCAATATTAAAATAAATTAAGAAAGTGCTAACTAATTGCGTCCGGACCCAAATATTACTATAATGAAGAATTTTCTTACCATGTGGACTCAATACAGCCGACTTCAAGCAACTAGTTATAGTAAATTAAGTAAACTTTTAGTGACGAGATCCGAATAAGTTATATATGCCTTACAGTTGCTCGAATCAGTATAGTGCTCCTATAAATCTGTCTAATTCCTCTATTTCTCTCCTTCTTTCTACTCACTACACTTCTAATGGAACTGCTACGCAATCGCAGTAGTCTAGTGGCTATGGTATCGAATTCGTGCCAGAGGTTTTCTTCCAGTTGTGGGTTCAAGCCTTGATGCCACAAAAAGCTGGCCGTGTAGCCGGGGTTGATGCACATTAAATATTTCGGGGCCCAAAGTCTTCCCTATGGCGTGGTGTGGAAGTTTGGAGAGGGGGTGCCAGCTCCGGTGTCATCCTCTTCACTTCACCGAGATTCAAAATTACGCGGTCAGTCACCAACAGTCCTGGGGTTGTTCTTGTGCGAAGTTAATAAAATCAATCAATTAATCAAGCTTTCAAAAGGCGAGGTTCTAAATTCAATATCAGTAAAACAGCCCTAGAAGTTAGTTACAGGGGGAAATGCATAAGAAATCATTACTATCTTTTTTTCAAGAATAAGCGTATTTCCCATTCAAATGACCATTTGCAGTAGATAACAATGTATTAAATATTTTACTAGGAAAAATAGCAGGAAAGATAATAAAAAATACAAAAATTGAGATAGGCTTTGTTTAGAATGTGCTGAAGTTTTATTATTTTTTTTATTAAGTTCTTGATAAAGTAGAATCCTTCAAAATGAATATTAATTAGCGCAAAGTAAGTGTACTTCCAAGGTCCAAGTAGTACAGGGGCAGCTATTATCATAAAAAGAAAATACCTTCTTCAAATCCTTAATGTATTTTCGCTTTCACAAGCAAAGAATTCCAGAGTTCTAAAACGTTGAGAATGCTAACAACAAAAATAATAAAATTTGACGATCCTGCCATAAAAATAAATTATTAAATTAGATACTAAAATAAAAGCAAATTATACATTATTGTACTAGATAGTAATATTCGGTTTGGACATTAAAATGAAAGCAGACGATAATTTATTCACTTAAATACATCATAGCAATATAAATATACCTTTAGAAAATTAAATGCAACTATTATAATTACACATGATATATTATAATCCAATCATTTGAATTTTACACCAAGTAACCTTCAATTATGTCCGCGTATTTTTGGTGACACTATTTCCTTAGAAAAAAAAAAGAAAAAAAAAAAACATCATATTAACGCAAGTTAAAAAGTATAAAAAAGTTGATTGAAAGTTAATAGAATTGAAATTAATTGAAAAAGTCAGATTGTCACATAAAAGTAAAACAATAACTTATTTAGAGTTTTCCAATTTTTAAGATTATTTTTCATTTAATCACTCAAGGTAAATTTTTCTTTTCGTTCAACATCTAACAATTTATTTAAATCGTTTTTCAATCACTTTTTGTAATTTATTCTCGTAATAAGCAATTGCTACTAAAATCTGTCTTTTCTAGAAGAAAATATCATATTCATCAAAATATAATATTTATTTTAGTGCAATTTTAATTTACCTTTATGTTTTACTTATGTATTAAAATAATTAGTAATTCAATGTAAGTTTTTAGCATAACTAAGGAAATAACAAAGTGCTAAAAATTGGAACGGAAAATAAGATTAAAACGATAGTTTTGCAATAAGATCAGAAAAAATGAAAATAAATAAATAAATAAATAAATAAAAATTTCTATGCAAAGTTTTGTAAAGAACAGATTTAGTCATCGAAGGTGCGCTTTTTCATAATTAATTATTATTAAATTACTCAATTAAATGTAAGAATTAACGTAAATGATGAAAAATCGAGAAATGGACTATTGTAAACTTTTTCGATATTAAAATTAAGGGATACGATAAATTATTAAATTGAATACATTTAAGCTAAATATAATTTAAATTAATGCAAACTTTAAATTATTACATTGAATATATTTATGCTAAATGCAATTAAAATTAAAGCAATCGATAATTATTGTTAAACTGAATATTTTATTAGCTACATGTAATTAAAAGTAAAACAATCCATAAATTTTTAAATTTAATACATTTAAGGTAAATGTAATTAAAATTGAAGCAAACGATAAAAAATTGAAAAGTGATCTTGTATGCCAAAAACACCCAATTTTAAACAATAGCTCCTTGGGTGTCTAACGAATTGAAAATTAAAATTCTTCTAATAAAAAAAGAAATACTCTAATTTATGAAGTTGAATAATTTGATTACACTCATATTTTTCAAAAAATGTATAAGTAAAGATTTTGTGCATGTGTTGAAAAATTGAGTATAATATGCGTGTGCTTATCACAAACAATAGAGGAAGTGAAATCGTTTATGAAAATATTTTTCTTGTTTAACACATAGCTTAAATTCAATGTTTCATTTCTTTTTAAATCTCAGCTTATGCATTTAGTAGCGATTTTGAAGCATCGATCAAATTTACAGAACGATGATGATGATACAAAATTATAAATGATTTTCCATCTTTTAAATTTTTTTATATGCACTCATTATTAAAACATTTCTCCCAGAAGAAAGCAAGGCACGCAAATGCAAATGAATAAATTGCTTTGTCTTTGTTAGATGTGCAAATGATTTAAGTGTAACTCAATTTAAGTGTAGTCAGCAATTTGTGACTTACCACGGTACTAAGAATCCTTCAAAAGTTCTCCCAAATTGCGAAATTTTTATTCTGACTAAAGTGTTTGGGTTTAATATATCACTTAGAAACTAAGAATGCCTTTCATTGAAGAAAGCAATAACCATTTAAGCTGTTGGATGCTTTTGTAAAGTATCGCATCGTAAGACTACATGAAGGTGGATGGTTAATATGTTGGACTGCTCCTCATATGGGTCTCAGAGATGATTTCACGGTATTGGCCAAATTGAGTACAAAGCAGTTACCGCTTACGACAAATAGGCTAAGGACAGTTACTTGGATTACAAATAGGGAAAATTGAATTGTCAGGCAAGAACTATTTGGGAAATTGTATGAACCGTGATGCCCTCTCTAAATCATCCTATACCATTAACAGATGCTTTCAAGCTTCTAAATTGCTAGCATGGACTCCCTTATTAAAATTGCCACTCGCACCACAGCACTGTTTCCAGAGAATTCAATGGTGTTTTGAAAGTGCAGCAAAGGGCCATGCGGAATGAAACGGTTCTTCTTCAGTAATAAGTTTAGCTTTTGGTAAGCATGATAAACTTAGCGCCATGATGGACGATTTGCTGACATTTCTCACACATTAAGATAGTAGGATGTAATGGTATGGGCGGTGATTTCGTAAGATGTCCGAATACCGTTGCCATTAGAAGCCTTTTGATTGCCTAAATGTGCGAGGGTGATTAAAAAAGTGCTTGTATTTGAAGAAAGATGACATCATTAAGGTAAATCATAGTTACCATTGAGAGCTGCCTACTATTAAACGGAGTCGAAACTTATTTTATACTGATTTATAAGTTACTTTTGATTTGCTAGCAATTTGGGCCAAATCAAAATTTGATGGATGCCACATCGGGTTGTCGACGTCATTTTGTCGAGTTGTTTCCGTCGGGGATACTTGTATTCATCATTAAGCACTGGAAATCAAACAAGTATTAAAAGATTGAAGTACTTCCAGTGAATTTTCTAAAAGAGGCGAAGATGGTCTCATCAGCCGAAAAAAATGCGAAGAAAATATTTTGAGGTGAGAAAGGCGTCATGATCATGGATACAAGTTTATATAACTTAGCTGTCTAATGAGTCATGATGTTTCGTGAAAGCAAACCATTTTCGATGATACGAACATCATGTCTTGGAATTTCCAAGAACTTATTGAGCAACCCTCATACGTAAGTGAGATCCTTAGAATGTAGCCTTTCCTTTTTGGTGAACTTCTCATTCCATTCGAATATTTGAACAACACAAAAGTCGGTCTCTTACAGTTGCCATTTCAAGATTTTCCATCACAGCCACAGAAATTAGGCAGTGGTCAGCAGCATTGCAAGATTTGTCGCTCTTAGAAAATTTAGGGTATGATCTAGGCCATTCTGTTTTGACTCCAGAATTACCACAAAATTTGCAATATCAATATGTTAAAGTTTATCTGCATAGGTTGGATCTAAATACGAGTCTACAACTCTATGCTGTGATGTGCGGCAGAATGCATTTGAAATAATAACAGCCCAACATCTTATTGAGAGTTGTAATGATTTTGTATTTTGACCAATACATTTTATCACATCCACGCTCACTTTTCAATTATTTCTTGTTGTTGGTGAATACTAACTTATTTTTAAAAATCATTTCAATCTGTCTATTAATTTCTAAGGGAAAATCTTGACTAGTCCTTCTTGGTATAAAATTATTTTTGATCATGAATATTTAAATATTTTTTAACTCTAAACACATAAATTTAGCTACAATGTGTTTTTGTGCAAGCTCTTGTGAGATATTCCCATCGTTTGTAGTAAGATACTTTATTGTGAGTAATTAAATCTTTTACTACCAACTATAGAAATGAGTCACAAATATTTGTATAAAAAGGCAATGCAGAAAACTGCCTTTCATCATTTACCTTTATTCAAATATTTAAATTCTAATAAATTAGATATGTGGAGTGGCTTGCTTACTGAATCCGATCTTGATCCATAATATTAATACCTACTTATTTTACGAACTCTAAACGGTATACTTCTGATAACGGGATCCGAGTTCTACAGTTTTCCTATGACTCCCTCTAATTAACTTTCGCTACACTTTTTAAATAGTAAGGCCGTGATAGCCTAGTGGTCATAGACATGGATTCGCGAACGACGTCGAGTCGTGTGTTCGAATCCTGTTGCCTCTAATTACCTAATTACCCGGTGTGTAGCGGCCTGATGCTCGAGAAATCTGGTCTAAACCAAGTCCTCCCTTTGACGTGGAGTTGAAGTTTGGAGAGGGAGGGACCAGCTCCGGTGTCGTTCTCGACCGCGGTTCAAAATTACGATTTCCATCACCAATAGTCCTCTTGTTGTTTCTCAGGGCGATATTAATAATCAATAAGGTTCATTTATATAGATCACGGTTTTTTTGCAATGCAATGTTCTCATATTAACCATCATTATAAATCATCCCCAGAGGTGAGTTAAACGGAAATACGAATAAGAATAGTTAGATATTCATTTTTGATAAATTCTTTATTTGGAATTATGCTACCTAATCAGTTAAGCTTTTGAACATTTATGGATTTATTTTTTATCACTTTTACTACCACAATATAATTAATCTTCCTTTATTATATCATGCAACGTAGCGGTAGCAAAAATAGCTAATGTACTTTTAAATCACGTATTACTAGTATCTTTAATCATAATAACGGACTGTTTAACATATTTTTACTTAACAGCCTAAAGTAAACGTCATCCTTTCATTAGCATTGGTCATCGTTTAGTTTGAAAGATATAATTAAATCCCTCTGCATTCCTATGATATATTCTGCGTATTATTGCACATGATTGATTTCTGCTTTCTCTTGGCTGAAAGACCCGTAACTAAGACTGGTTCATCTATCAAAAAGCAGCCAACAAGTCGGCGAAGACAATAACCAATATACCATCGCGTCTTTGTTCAACCCGAATAATATTCTCCAGCTCTATTACTACATCATAACTCAGACGGAAAAGAGAGGTGAAGATAGGGATAGGAAGAGGAACAGAAGCCAAATAAAAACATTTATGAGCAAATATGAATGCAGCCAGATGGAGCTGTTTGCGGAGGTTATTTGTCGAGCTTTTCAGGTATTTAATTCCTTTTAATTTGAGTCTAGAGAAATGTAGGCTTCTTTTATATCAGAGAACCCCAGTAAGGGATTAATATGGAAATTAAAATATATATGTCTGATTGTAATAGAAACATTCAGAATGTGATTTGAGTGTTTGGAGCAAATATATCTCACAATATGTCCAAAATTGAAATTTACAGACATTTATGCAGTTTATTAATTTGAATCTTAAGATTTGATTAGGTAGAATATTCCTTTCATACTTTCTTATACTTTTTAGCATCGTAATTTCATTGAATGAGTTAGGTGAACTAAATGTGTTAAATATGTAAAATTGATAAAACAAATTTTTTATTATAAAATAAAGTCATACATATCAGAAACACAATAAAAGAAAAACAACTACTCATTAGATTTTTTTTGCTATAAATTATGCTAATAAATATTTCTAAATTTGGATGAGAAGTGTTATCGAATTCAATTAAACTAAAGCATTTGAATACCTAAATTGAAACGAGCAAATATTTAAAAAATTGAGAAGCAATGTTGCATAAATAATCGATAAAATATATCTTAAATTTTTCGAAATTAAAAATACAATATAATATGCCAATAGGTAAATATAAATAGCTATATATCTGTGGGGGCATATTCAGCTAACTCTTATACAGTTATAACCGAACTCTTAACGTATTGAAAACCACCATAAAAATACATATTTTACTCGTAAATATATTGTGATATAAAGAAACAAACTTATGAGCGCTAATATCTCAAACGATATTTAAAGAGTGAAATTATTAATCTCTGTCCTTTTGTTTCAGAATAGGTTACATTTTCTATTTTTTATAGAATAGAAAAATGAATAATATTTTTCTTCGTTATCTTGCTTTTTTTCCAAGTTACCAGTTTTATATCAATTATCTAGTAGTATTCCTTTAGTGCTGATAAAATAAATTAGAAAAATGCGTATAAATATGCAAATATAAGCTTTTAATAAATTTGAGTTTATCAGATATAAATGTAGAATTCTCATACAAAAAAGATCTGATTTGTAATTTTTCAGATAACAAGTTTACTATGGATTCAAAATAATATTAAATTTTACAACCACTTTTCCACCGAGTTAGATTATGTAGAAGTAAGCATTTTATTTTAATATGAGCCTGGATTTCGCTGAAATTCGTTCGTGTAAATGTATTTGTGATAAAATTGTCAGTGATCAAAATATAACTCTAATGTTTTATGTTCTCATCGTCAAAAAGAAAAAATGTTTCAACCAAAAGGAAGCAAATTTAAAAACTATTTCGTATCTGTTAGATATGGAAATGATCAAAATGTATACCGCGTCGAGAGTCAATAATTAGTGAGGAATAACAAGTTGGGAAAATCGAAGAATTGTCAGGCAAGCACTCCAACTACCTCAATTCCAAACGTTATACGAACAGTGATGACCTCTCTGCATCCTTCTTTTTGTGCCAGTACCATTAACAGACGGTTGCAAGCTTCTAGACTGCTTGCATCGATACCATCACTTCATTGTCCTTCATACCACGATAACGTCGCTAGCGATTCTTATGATGCCAAGAAAGAGCAGCAAGGAACAATGCGGAATGGAAGAGAGTCTTCTTTAGTAATGAGTTTAATTTTTGTTTTGGTAAGGACGATAACCTTCACCCTTGAGTGGAGGCAATGCGTTTAGCTCCATGATGAATGATTTGTTCTCACTCCTCACACATTCTGTATGGTTTATTGGTAGTGACGTCATATGAATGGCCAGTATCCTTCCCTTTTGGGAATTATTATTCTATTCCTCTAATTTAAATTGCATACCGTTTCCATCTAAAGAACTTTCCTCAAAGTCACAGACAACAGGTTTTGGCCAGAAGCATCGCAAAATCTGTCATCCATAGAACACTTATAGGACGTTACTGGGCATTTTGTTAAAGTTCCACCTCTACCATGAATTTTCAAGTTATACTTGCTAAAGTTCTATTTTTTTTGGATGAGTTGAATCAAAACAACTTAAGAATGTCTACGACTCCATGCCATGACTTAAAAACAAATGCATTAGATATAAAGACGGCATAAAATCCTATTGAGAGTTGTAATGAATTTGTTTTTTGACCAATACATTTTGTCTTATCCCTCTAGAATTTTAATTATTTCCTGTTATTGATGAGTTCTAACTTATTTGAAAATATATCATTTAAATCTGACTATTCCTTCAAGGAGTAACTTTTGTTGACGATGAGTGTATGTGGAACTTCATATTTACTCACCTCATGACGAACAGAAATCAATATATGCTTCATATATTTAATACACATGTTCTAAAGTTTTACATTTATCTTTGAAGGCAGTCACTCTTATTGTCAATTGATATTGTGTTGGCTGTAAGGAAGTCACAAAAAAGGAAAATACCATGGATATATCTGTACTGAACTCTATATTTAAGTTTTTAAGAGATGGAAGTTTAACTTCAGAAATCAGTACATATAACTTTAGTAATTCAATGTTAAATTTAATACGTTTCAAAACTTCTTTTTTGCAAGTTATATGACAAGAGGAGTTAATAAGACCACTTTCTTATAATTACTAATAAATGCCTTTCTACAAATTTTACTTCACTTGAAGAAAATAAGCAATGAAAAAACAAGTTCTATTTTTGTCATGAACAGAACTATATTTCTATTTGGAATGAGTCAAATGTTAAATATGAAAATTAGCTAGTTCATATTTTGACGAATCTTCTAACATTCTTGTGTTGATGACATATTGATCAGACGATAAAAAAAGAAATAATGAGAAAGAACATAAGTGTAATATTAAATACAATAAATATATGAAACAAGAGAAGTTTGTTTGCAGTTATTACTACTAATAGTGAAATAATGCAGCCATCAATAGTTATATTATCCGTATTGTTATAGACTACAAAAACTGTTATTTACACATGAATCATAAGTGATTTGAGAAAGTTAATCCCATATTATCAAAGAGCTTTTAAAAACTAACAGAAACAATATTTTATTACATTTCTTCTATTCTTCATCAACGTCTAGAAAAGATACCCGATCCAAGCATCAGCGACTGACATGGGAAGCCATATAAACAATGACAACATCTTAAAAATGTTATATGACAAAGACTGCTCAGTGTGTTGTTATTGTTTCATCCTAACGTCTTTTTCCTCAAAGTCATTTGTTGGTTAACTTTGAAATTAACACTTAAGCTATCAAAAGAGTGGCCGTATTATCTGCATTAGCCGTATTACCCTTATTCACACTCATGTCCTTAAATTAAGGATAAAGTCAGTTCCAGCAAATAAAAGTTAAGAAAAAGAAAGTTATTTATAAAGCCTATTCATTAAGCAAATTTAAAGAACAAGTAAGATAGTTTATGCATGATACTATTCATAAAAACTATAGTTTTTCTTCCCTGGAGCAATTACAGAATTATTTCCCTTACAAAAACTTACTATTATCTGGTTGGTATGATAGTTAATTCCTTGTATGTCTTCCAAATGATGAAATACAGTTCGTCCAATGCCTATGCATGATGAGAATCAAATTATCGATCTGATCTGGGGGAAGATTATTGCACTCAGCAAGCAATGTTCTCCGGGACACATGTAAGAGGTGGTTGATGGGCTGCAACTCTTCGGTCAAGCATGTCTTACACATGCTCTTTTAACAGATTTAACAGATTTGAGTCAATTGGCTACTCCATACGGATGATATTCTCGGATTGAAAGCATTCATTTACTACGTTGGCATCATGAGGAAGGGGGTTATCATCCATAAACATAAATTCTGCATCCATGGCACTCCTAAGCAAATGTACCTATTGTTTCAAAGTGATATCCCGATAAATTTGGCGTATCATATTTCCCTAGAGCCCAGTATAATTTCATCCCAAACGAGCAATCCTGCACCACTGTAATAGTATCGTTTAATGATGTTGTCTTCGTGGTAGCAGGTACTGGTGTTCTCCATATGAAAGTCCGACGTGAAGCAGACTGCAAGATAAACCTGCAAGACTGCAAAATCAGATTACAAGATAAACCTGTAAGACTGCAAGATCAGATTACAAGATAAAACTGTAAGACTGCAAGATCAGATCACAAGATAAACCTGTACGTCACACAAGTCCACTGTGACGATGTGCACATTACTTGTTCTCTACTAAGGGTAACCACAAGCAACAGTGAGTTGCCGTGGGCGAATTACATCTGACAGACCTGCCAACATATATAACAACATGTCCCAAACGTCTGTACTCGGTTTGCCTTGAAACTGCCGTACCTGTGGCTGAAGATAGCTGACGAAAAAGGATTGATGCTGTGCTCCATCTCCTTCTATTTGAAGTTACTGCCAAATACTAGTCGTCACTCGGCGTTGTACCTCGGACGTGACTTGTACTATAACAACTACTAACATTTCCATAATTTTAGAATCAATATAAACAATAGATTTTACAAATCCTAGAGATGACTGGCATTTATATGCGTCCTCTGTATCATAATTATTCGGTTGGGGCACTAAATGGCTTACAAAACGCTTGAGAACAATTTTACTTCTTTGGTACCTTTCCTTACATAATACACTTCTCTTACACTCTCGTCTTTGTGAAGTACTATCAGCGCCATCTAATAGCTTCCTGTAATTTGTAATACTTCAAGATATGTGTGATAATTCTATAGGTGAAATTATACTTTAGATTCGATTTCCGTGTGATTCTGAAATATCCTTAATTTATGGACATGAGTATATTTATTTACATATGATACGCAGTGAGTCTTAAAGATTGGTAGAATATCGAAATCCATTTATCTGAAATAATTAAAAAGAAAGAAAATTGAGGAATAAACTCTGCTGGGAAATTAATTTTGAAAGGTAAAAGGGGACTCCTCATGAAAGCAACGTTTTGTGGTTTTTTGTAATTGGTCTCCGAATCGCGTAGGTACTAAAATTTCTTTTCTATATATGAGAGACTTATTCTGTGTGGTATCTATAGAGTCGTAGGATCGAGTCCGTATGCCCCTTGTTACGTAGTTGGACGATGTAAATTTTATCTGTCGAGGCTCCAAATTATCCCGTTGTCGTGGTTAGGTAGTTTGAAAAAGGCGGTGCTAGATCAGGTCATAAGCCAATATCTCCCATGTTACCTCCAAGTTCTGCAGCGTAAATTAACAATAAATTAATGAAATTTCTTTTACCCTATTTGATGTGAATTTATCTTTGCTTATATTATTTTTAAATTCTATTTCAATAATGTATATTGTAGATTCTTTTTTGTGCTACTTCGACGGATATTTGGTTGGCCTTAGTGACAGAAGCAGGTTTGATATGGTGCATATTTGGGCAGAGAAACTTCTCATACGTGTGAGTTTTTGTAGCGCCTAAGACAACTGAACAGAAAGGAGTATCCAGCTGTTAGATGCTTTTACTCCTGCCATTGTTATTTTCATCTTGTGAGAGAGAACCACCGCACTCCTCTTCTTGGGAAGAAAGTCTCTCTTTTTTTCCCGTTGAGGGACATTCTGAACGATATTTAGAGAAAGTTGTTTTTTCAGTCACTTTTTCACTTGATATACTGGTATACCCTTGATGTATTAAGTGTTGTTCTGAAAGTATTCCTTTTATATCATCCGCCGTCTATAGTTGATGTGGTGGATCTATTTGTCGTAGAAGGGAGCATTTACGAGAGTATGTTCCAATTAGATGTTCTGAGATTATTTTGTTTATAAAAGTATTTTCTACGATACATTTAGGTTAAGATGTATTGTCAAGTAAAGTTCGAATTTCAACTCATCACTTCGGCGGGCGTCTTATTGGTTTTAATGACTGAAATTTGTTTCAGCTGTTTATTTTCGGATCCGCAAAAGTGCGTTATGTTGCTCCTTAGAGAAATGAGACATGCATTAAAGTACTTAATATATATTTTAAGTAAAAATAATTCAAAAGTAGAAATTTTACTTATGTGCGTAAGAAATTGAAAACGTGTTTTGTTTTCACGCAACTATTGTTCCGCTTTTGGAAATATTAAACTCTGACTGTATATTCACCTCCTAAAATTTTCACAATGATATATTTTGAAACAATGAGATGTATAAAATTTTAAGACACCCAAAATAACTAAGTACTTTAGGCAAATAGCTATATACATGTACCTTAACTTTAAAAGTAACTGAGGTTTAATTCCTAAAAATCTATCTTCAAAGATTCGAAACATGATAAGTTGAAACTAATAAAATTTCATTCAACTAAGCCACGTTTTAAATATGCTCCTTTACAAATTGCTTTAGGAACTTTCATGCTCATCTCTGAGAAAAACATTCGGATCTTAAGATAATATCTCGTTTGTGTGTTTATGGGATCTATTTCGATTGCACACAGACTTTTTGAGCGGAAATTACTCTTTCTTGCCTTTTACTGTGATGCAATGGAGCATAAGATTACAGTCATTTCTGCGCTTTAAGAAGGCAAATTTGCAGTCGGTGATCACAGAAGAGAATCTTATAGCATAGTTAATCGCTCGGAAAAATACAAATTTACTTTGCTATCGATGGGTAATCGAAAGCGATTTCTGATCATATCACGAACTCAATTGCGTAGAAAAAATGCTGGTTTTAGCTTTTAGGATTTGATACATTTTTATTTTTGCATAGGTTACTTTATTATAAAGTAATATTAACAAGAATAAACTTTAAGAATTTCTATGTAGTTTAGCAATTTACACTTAGATTTTAATTTATGTAGCAACATTAAAATGCAGTATTATTCAATGGGATCAGATACTGTATTGACTTTGTAGAATGCACGATAAAATTTGCTACCTATAAATAAAATTTACCCCATAACTAAGAGTTCGAGAATTAACTGCACAGATATATTTTATTAGGATTGATGTGGATAGTAAAAATGAGTTCATCTGTCTGACGGTAACTCTAAAAACGGATGACAACCGAATTCGGATAACACAATTTATTTAAGAGGACATTCGCAAATATGTTAAATCAATTTAAAGCGGCTGTGGAATTCAAGTACGCATAGTAATCAAAAATGAGTTCTAAGCTAAAGAAGCCAAATATGAAAATTACAATTGCAGTGAGAAGCAGCTCCATCTTCAACTTGCCAGAATCTCTTTTGCAAGAACAACTGATACCCTTCCCGTTCCATTTCTTCAGTCCATCCATCTATCAATCACGGTTACAAATCCTCAGTTGTGGCAATACTGAGCGGTAGCTTCAGTAGTACAGTGATGAATGAGATTAAATATTGCATCGGATTCCTTCTAGGTTGGTTAGATGTTCAGTCTTATAAGGATTCAAAAATTTTACTCAAACTAGCATGAAAGTAATATGTAATTTCGCATATCATGCTTGTCTATAACGTTATTTTTATTGTAATTTAAAATGACAAACCATTCGCATAAAGTATGCCGTGGTGTTTTTTAGTACATTAGTTTAAATCAAAAGACGCTACGTTTTAAAGCAATTTTTTAATCACTTAATTTTATCCGCCATTGAACAAATATATTGACTTTTACAGTATTAAATAATCGATAACTATCTCTGCTACAACATAAATTCACAATTTTTATAGACTTAAGAACTAACTGATATGATGTATTCGTGCCAAAATAGGGAAATTCATACTCTGTAGCAATTGATGGTATACGTAACAACATTTTAATACTTAAATGTTTTACGGAGGAAAGGGGGGAAATTTTTGTTTAAAAGATAAGCAAAACATAAAGAAACTGTCAATGAGCTATGAAGGAATGAAAACATTTCACCGCGTGTACATTTTCCTTTAGAAACACACTTTAATATTCTGTTTTCCCTTAATATTAACCAACAAGTTTTTAAGACTCTATAACAACTAATGTTTATCTTCATAAATGTCGCATCTTTCACAATAATCGAAAAATTTTCTGTATCATAATCGATAAGATATAAAAGTAAGCATATTTGTTTGTATTTCAACATTTCAACAAGAATATTTATAATTTTTAATTAGAATATAGCGGAGGCAAAATAATATTCAAAAGCTATTTTATTTTTTGGAATTGTGTGCTATCAATTTATTTTATCTAGGTTTATTACCAGGATTTAAGGCCACTTCTGTTTATAATTATTTATTGTGTTTTGTAATGAAATAAATCTGAATTAAAAATGTTAATGATAAACATTTTCGCTAAAAATAAGATAGCGAATTCATGTGAACAAAATTACAGACACCCGATTCCGCTAAGATGCTTATAAATTTATTTCAAAGCTTATTCTAAGTCGATCTTTATAAATTTCTTCCCCTCCACCCTCCAAAATCTCATGCATAAAAACGATGCTACCTTTTACAACAAAACGAATCAAAGCGAACGATCGTGCAATAAAGAACAGCATTAGTTTTAAAATTAAGAAAAATAAAATAAAATATTAAAGTGGGCAACAAATTATTAAATTATCGATTACATTCTTTTCATATATTTAAAGCAAAATTATCAAGAGGAAAAATTGTAAATTATTACAGGAATTACATCTTAAGAGCAATTGTAGCAATCCCCCCCATAAAATAAGAAAATAATGTATAAATCTTTACATATTAATCTAATCTCAATATAAGGTATTCCGAATGCATACAGACATGTACAGCACAAATATTATATATAAGAAATGCATTTGTTGATTCTAGCATGTACCGGCATTGCACTGTTTGTCTATAAACACTTGATATCTTAAAATCCGTGATTTTCTTTTAACAGATCCAAGACTCAAGGCAATATCGTAAATGAGAGCGTGTCTTCTCAATGATACAATCTACTATTCAAGAGTGAAATCAAAGCAAGAGCGGAAAGTTGCAGTAAATCTTAAATTCTCAGCTGATGAGTTATTCAAGCGCCAGAGAGTTGAGAAGCGAAACTTCATTTTAATTAAAGCAATCATATTCCTCAGGCAAGCAGGAACTCAATCCAGGACACCTATCGATTCGGTAATCGCACGTCAGACAGACCGGACGAGTGTAATGACTTCGTTTCGGATGCATTTCAGTCGTAAAAGTTTACACAGATCTCACATAAAAGAAAGGGTTTTGTGTCGTAAAATCCTTTGGATACATAATAATGTTTTCCTTTCAGTAAATTTTGCTTTACTGCAGTTAGAAAGTGGAAAATTCAGGAATGGTTTCTAAAGTCTTTAAAATGAAAAAAAAAAGCGTTTTGTAATTGTTTTAAAGATTATGCATTTATTATGCAATGCAACGTTTAAAGAGCTTTTAATGTTGCATACAATTCCTACATTTGTAATGATGAAAATTGCTTTTTAACAAAAATAGGACAGTAGTATTGTGTACTTATTGTATATTTGCTTAAAATTTTCCTTTTATTTGGATATGTATTGTATTTGAGATTAATAATTTTTTTGGTATTACTTTAAATTTTTAGATGTATTATAATTCTCCCGTTCCTTTCTTTCTTTCTTACTATGGATAATACTTAGCGAAAAGGTTTCGTTTCTATAAGTGCTGTGAAATAAAAAAATTATGCTACATCGCATATAATTAGCAAATATGTCTATTAGAACAAATTCTCACACATAAAAGGGAACTGTAACAAATATTCATAAAGTAAGGTAATAAATTTTAAATCTCAATTTCAGGTACCTCTATATTCTCAAAATCTTTTTGGAAATAAAATTTGAAATACTGGATGTATCTTAGAAAATAATTTCATTTTATCTTGGAGAAACGTTTTTAAAATACACTTAAGCTCACATTATAAATACGCATGTAGTTATTTATCTTTTATAATCAAATCCCACTGTTATTTCTGTTTGTGCATTTTATAGTTTTCATTTTGTATTACGGAGTAAATGGGGAACTTGGTGCAAAATTGTTTTAGATGATTTTTATTGTTATATTTTGATTATAACTTCATCTATTGTTTACATAACTAAATAGACAGGATGGTATTTGAAAGTTGAAGGTTAAATTAAAAAAAACAACAACTGTAATTTAGATAACGCCACTGAGTTCTAAAATACATTGGACCAAACATCACATTTTCGATGATTTTTTTAAGTAAAAGAAAGGTCAATTCAACGTGACAGAAACTACATATTAATTTAGGTAAAAAGTACAAAATGATCCAACAATAGGAAAATAATTTTTATACATTGTTTCGTGTGATAATTTTTCAAAATTGGCTTAGATTAATAAACATGATGACCGTAAAGAAATGTACACTGTAACAAGAGGGCCACCCTTTGTAAGAAGATCATCAGTAAAAAAATAGGACAGTTAAACTTTATTACAAAATATCAAAAAGTTTCATATGATAAGTCATACATACATGTTTAGATTTCTGTATGATAAACATTCTTAATGTTTACTGAATGTTTATTGCTATTTTCTGAGTGCAAGATTAACACATATTTTGTTTTTTTTAACAAGCTTTAATGTGAAAGAATTGTACAATATGTCTCAGTAAATTAAGTGCGTAAAAAGAATATGAATTAATTTACACATATTAGATCTACTCTTCAATACAGTAGTTCAGTTGGAATGGACATATCACTGTGACGTCTTGATTGTTATTTCTCATTTGTTTCATGCCTTATAAATTATATCAATTTGTATTCAAACGACGTCAAGTAAAGTACTTACGCGTAAAATGTTTGCGAACAGACATAAACACGAGTAGTGGATATTAAATAACGAGACAGAAGATGCTACAGAAGAAGTACACATAAGCCAAACGCCAGCGATCAGCAGCTGTTTAGCGTGAAGCCTTCTCTTTCAAATGTAGTTCCTCTCGCTTCTGTAAGCAAATCCATATAGCTGTAGTTTTCATTCACATTATAGTTATTTTTTTTGTTTCACCGGAAAAATGACTAGTGTAGCAAAAAAGCAATGAATTGTTGTGAAATTTCACATGAAAGTTGAAAAAACCGTTACTGAAATTTATAATTTTTTTTAAAAGAAATATATGGCAATGAAGGTGTAATGCTTGTACGTGTTTTTGAGTGGTTTAAGCGTTTCAAAATGGCCAAGAAGACTTTGAAGATGATTCAAACTCTGGTACACCTTCTACTTCAAAAATGGATGATAATATAGAAAAAAATTGGCAATCTGGTTTAATCTGACCGTTGGTAAAGTATTCGTGTGATTTCTGAGGCTGTAGGATTTGACAAAGAATCTATAGGGCAAATTTTGCTTAACGCTTTTAATATGCTAAAAGTGTGTGCAAAATTGTTACCTAAAATTATCCCGTTTGAACAACAAGAAGTCTGCAAAAGGTTTGTTTTAACACTTCGGATGCCATTGAAAATGACCCTAACTTATTGAAAAAGATAACAACGAGTGACCAATTGTGGGGTTCTACTTATAAACCTGTAATGAAGCACTGTGAAAGAATAAGGAAGAAGCGATCCGAATTGTGGAATTACAAGTCATTTCGCTTTGTCCGTCAAGAAGTTTCTAGCCAAGTGCAGTATCCCAGGGTTAGACCATCCACCTTATTCCCCTGATCCATCTGTTCCTAAGATAAGACATCTATCTGTTTCCTAAGGTGAAATCCGTATTCAAGGAAACAAGATTTGAGTCCTTTCAAACTGTGAAAGTGAAAGAGGCACGCCTCCTGAAGGAACTGACAAATGAAGACTTCCAGTACAGTTTCGAACAATGGAAGATTCGCATGGAGCGTTGTAGGGATAGAGGAGGAAGTGTATTTTGAAGGTTGTAATAAGTAAATATGTTTGATATCAAAATAAAATGTTTTACAGCTTCAGTCTCGTTATCTAATAGCCACTCCTAGTACTTTCTTTTCCTCTCGCGCAGTCTGTCAGATGGCGTTGTGTTGCGAAAGCATGTGCAACACGGAATTGTTCTAAAAATATTAATGATTTCTTCAGATGTTGTATGAATGTTTTTTGTGAGCGCCATATATAAAGTTTGGAATTAAATTTTTAAAAATGAATTGTTTTGCCTCGAAATGTTTGTCATTACGCCACATGACATATTTAAGGATTCCATCTACTGGCCATTTTAATTTCGTGAACGTATTCTTAATCCTACGGAATTTCCTCGACCATCCTCAACTCAAAGTTATTTTGATCTATTTGAATATAAAATAGCATCCGAAAGAACAAAACATAATGATGGCTTCAGGGGAATTACATTTTCATCCCCATTTCTGAAAATATTTTAGTATATTTTTAAAGACAGGAAAAGCCACAAACGAATCATTAAAATAGGAGTAAAAATATTTTTTAAGAAACGGAAGAAAACTTAATTCCACTGAAACATTCTTTATTATTTGCTCTTTCGGATAAACTTTTTTGCATTTAAATAGAAGCAATAGCAGCAAAAATTTGAGGATGGTAGTGGAAATTCTATAGAATTAACATTACGTTCGCGATATAAAAATGGTCGGTTGACGGAGGCCTTAAGTGATAAATCTGTGGAAGTCCTACTTTGCTAAACTACAATTCCTTAAAATGATCATTTGATACAACGAGAATACTTGATTGGTGGAATGAAACACGTCACCCTTTGTGTGTATGTGTATTAGTATTGATCCTAACTGTTGATCAGTATAGTTCTAAATCTTGGTGTAAGTTATATATAGTCTACAACTTAACGATTTATAGTACTAATACTAAGCCAAGAAAACATAATTTAATACAAAAAAATGTCGAAGAAGCTTCAATACCTTTTGTGCTATTAATGCAACAATTTTAGAGAAGTTAACTACAAAAATTGTATAATTTCAGTGATAACGAGTATTTGCCCATATTTATAAAATAGATAACATTTTTCAGTGAGGGTACACAGATATTATATATATATATATTTCTGTCAGTTTATTCTTAAAAGATTGATTACTTTCTGATAAGTCTTTTAGTAAAGTGATGAAGTCCTTAAAAAGATGTTATAACATAATTTGAGATCTGCATTGCGATTCAAAATGTGCTGGTTTTTTCAAGATAAATTGGGTAGAAGAAAATTCTGAAAAAAATGAAAAAATATAGATTAATTTAGCAAAAGTTTGTTCCATTCACTTACACAGACTCACTAAGGCTGCTTCAATATTAATCATCGAGATAATGAGTCATAGTTTAAAAAAAATCATTGTTCCGTCCTGCTACAGTCATGCCACCAGGCGGAGAAAGTGAGACGGTTGCTGAAGAGAAGAAAGAAGAGCAGAACTACTAACTTATTTTGTCGATAATTTTACGTGCATTTAAACTATACGAATTATGTATAAAATTTAAAACATATATATAGCTTTTATTTAAATAATATCATTTACCAAAATAATCAGGGTGTCTTTTTCCGTAGCAATCCTTGAAAACCTTACTGTTTACATTTTACAGGAAGTGAAGATGAACATGAAGCAAAACCACTGCCTTCTGTTCTCCAAAGCGAAATATGTTGTTCTACCTTATCTTCGAATGTATTAACTGTACATTATATATTTCTGGCATTCTTATCATGATAGGTTAAATTTGCATTCAAAGTTTTTGAGAAAAGCTTTTAAAACAGAATTATAGAATAGTTTATTATTGCTTACAATGTGTGAATAGATACATATTTACTAACGATGGTCGATGAAAGAGTAAACACGTATAAGAAAAAAAGGAAACTTTTAAGAGCTTCCGCTTTTAAATATATTACTGAAATCGAAGCTGAGATTCACAAATAAGAAATGGATGAAAATTAAATTCAATTATTGTTTCAATAGCTTAATAATAAATTCAAAGTTCTTAAATTAACTTATAATGAGTACAAAATGTTTAAAGCATCGACTAGTATAAAAAAAAAAAATTAAATCGTCCGAAGAATATCGCGAAAAAAAAGAATTACATATAAATTAAAAAAATATATATATAAAGATTGACTGCAATTGATTGAAATATTTGTTGTTTTCAGTCAGTTTTATTTGTTAGTTTGTATTCAGAATCATTTGCAAACGGTGACGAAAATAGTAATGAACATTGTGAAAATGTAAGTGTTTAATTACCAAAAATAAAAACATTCCTAAATTTTACGGTTATATCAGCAAATGACACACTTTCTGGAGCTCATTCGGAACAGAACATGTACTTTTAGGTGACGTAGACAAAATTAGTTATCAAATGGCTCGCTTAAGAGCAACCGCTTTAGATACGATTGAAGGTTTCTGTATTTCAACAATAAAAAATATATGAAAGCTTTAAAATTTATTTGATTAGCTAGATTTTTTTGCTTATAAAAATATTCTTACGCGACAAATATTCATATGAATAATTAATGCATATACCACCCCTTAGGAATTCTAATGAAGTAAAGAGTTTTCGAAAATTTTTTGATAATTATCAAACTCAAATTAGAAGTTTAGAACCACTTGGAATTTCTATCGAAACATTTAGCAATTTAATGTTTCCGCTATTACCGAAGTTACTTCCAAATGAATTGGTATTTAGTTATGATTAACTATTTGATTCAGATTATACAATCAAAGATTTATTTATTGTGCCAAGCATCTAGAATTAGTGACTTCACTGCCCACCAAGACTTTCATTCAATTATTTCGAAGGACCATTTCCAGGAGAGGTATACATTATGTGATTTATTCCGACAATGAAACCAACAGTGGCACTAACAGAGCACCTGTATATGTAAATTAGAATATGATATGTGCTGAAGCCTCCCCATGAAGAATGTGTTGGAGGTTCAATCTACCTACTGTGTTCTAATGGGGCGCTTAATGGGAAAGGTGTGGGCAAATAACTAAAGGTATATTGAGAAGAGTTTTGGGATGATCATATTACGAATAACTGAACCCTATCTTATGCGATTTTGTGCAGGTGATAAATTATCGATCTATCTCATACGTTTCAGAAGACAACAGAGATCCATTCATAACTAACCCCCATGACTTTTTTGCAAGAATTATCTTCATCGAGAATTCCTGATATCGATTCTGTGGTCTCAAGCAGCTGAATCGAAGGGAGAAATACAGACAGAGAGTTAGAGATAATCTGTGCAACAGATTCTGGAGTGGATTCTCAAGCAATTATTACAGTGCTCTAAAAAGAAAAAAAAAATTTCAAAAATTGTGCACCGGCGATGTTATATTTGAGGAGGACATAAATAAAAGGCGCATTCAGAGGCTTATAGCTCTATAGTCAAAACGATAGAGATATTTCCTGGAAGGGATAATATTATTCAACTAGCCAAAGAAAAGACAGAGAATGGAATTTTTTCCACTTAATACAGAGACTGTTCCCTCTCGAGATCTCTCATTCTGAAAATAATCCTCTTCAAGGAGAAACCTTTTTTTACTACCAAGCGTTTCACTGCACGCCTCCCCTACTAATGACCTGGAGCGTCGTACCTAAGATTCTGCTTCGTTTATAACCAGGACTGGACGAAACGACCTCAGACATTTATCGTAAGATTAAGCTCCTCTATAATTTCGGACCTCTATGGTGGGAGATTGTTCTGTTCTGCTTCAGTCCCGCCATCGAGCGGAGGAAGGGAGACGGTTGCTGAAGATAAGAGAAGAGAAGAGAGCAGAACTACAAACTAATCGATCATGATTACTACGAGTGTTTAAATTGTATGGAATATGAATCAAATGTAAAACCTTTAAATAGTTTTTATTTAAATAATATTGTTTATCAAAATAACTTGGATGTCTTTTCCCTTAGCAGTCCTTGAAAATGTGACTATACAGATTTTACAGGAAAAGGAAACGAATACGAAGCTAACCCACGGACCTTCTGGTCTCAAAAGAAGGTAAGGGTTTTATCTGGTTTGTCTTCTAAATTGTTAACTATACATTATATACATAGTATTCTTGCTTACCAAATTTTCATTCAGTACAATATGAGAAATATTAAACTAGGATATTATAACATTGTTAAATCTATATGTGCATTATGAATGGATAAGAAACTGAAAATGATTTTCTTATCTTGTTCATGAAAGGAATGTCTGGACAAATTGTAATTGCTGTCATGCGTAAATGCAATTCGGCATCTGGAATATATAATGTTACGAATAAGAGATGGCGTATCTCTGAGGCAATTCTCTTGAGTAGGAAAAGATACATTTGTGGAGATGTCATCAGTCAACAAGGGAAGTTTAAGTAATGACTCCTTAGAGTTGGCGATGGATTTAGCGAACCTTTTGGAGACTTGGTGAGAAACTTCGCGACTCTTATGACAAATGGAAAGATCTCGAATGTGCTGAAACTTAGACGAAATATCAATTGGAAAGAAAGTTACGGACTTCTCATTAATGTTTGGTGTGACGTCATGCCCTGCCGGAAGAGGTGTTAATACACAGAGGGTCTGAAAGTCTTGGAATCAATATGTCTACTGAGATAGTCGGTCTTTGGAGACTATTGCAGAGATAGATCGGGAAATCGGCTGGAAGCTGTCGGCACTTTGAAGGGAAGCACGCAAGGTGAATTTGCGGAGAAGCAGCATGTATCTACCGAAAATTGTCCGAGTCTGCCGTGGAAGTGCAGAGTACTACAGCAGAGATTCATCCGTAGCATGAACTAAGAAGCTGGTGAAGCTGAACGTCGCTGATACATTTGTGACTACTATTACTTGGCTGTTTCGTTCCTGTATTTGTGCCACTAAACTGTGCAAGTGCTATGTATTTGCTTATACTGTTATTGCCCAAGCTTTATGCTACCTGTTGGTCCTGAAGACTTATGAAAGAAGTGTCATCTGTTGTTATGCTCCATTTTGTACTGAATTTCACTCCCGGACACCCAGGAAACTTTCTTAACAATATTTTGCATTTTTTAAAAAATATTGTAAAATTAATAAGATATTTTATTTATTTATAAAATAGCTGATTTTAATAAATTAATTTGACAAACATTTAAGATGACAGACAAGTCAAGCAGAAGGATTGCATCACAACTCTGTATAAGGAGAAATAACTTTACCATTCGAAGTATCAGATTATGTACTGGTATTTTGAGACAAATTGAGCAATATTAATTATAAATCGTCAAAGTCATCCTTAATAATAAATATTGAAATCAAGGGAATTATAGAATGTCACCAAGGTCAGTAGATATTTGCACTGGAACAATATAACCGACTATTTGAGGTGATTCTTGTAATTTTGAGTGTATTGATATGGCAAGAATGTCATCTGACTTGAAGGATCCTCATCAGTGGTATTTCCATGCTATGTTGTTTGAAGCTTTTCAGGCTCATTTATACCTTTATCTTGCATAAGTCCTTTTATTATACAGGAGCGATGATCGATAGATTCGAGCTTTACGTTCCAGGTGAGATTATCATCAGGCCTCCCGCAATCTTTCTGTTACCTATAAAAGACAAGAAATCAAAATCAAGTTCCCTTGTACTGCATTTACAGGATGCTTGTAATTTTAAAATAAAATTCAACTAAGATTATTATATACACTGTTTCATGCTTCGTAGAGTAAATCTGAATATTTTTGATTTTATGAGTTAGAGTGTATTTGAAGAATTTTGATTTCTCAATCAAATTAATTTTTCCCGATCAAAATGAACGATTGTTTCTTCCATTTAGGAAGAAACCAGGTCATAAATGTGTTATGAAGGATGTTTCGTAACTCATAGACAAAAATTTAAGGGATATAGAAAAAAACATTTAAACAAGGAATAGTTTCAACAAACAATGTATAGGTGGAGAGTAAGCTGTGAACCACTAGACGGTGCTGAAAAGGAAAACATAAAGAACGAGTTTTCATACACAACGTCATTTCTACAGTGGATTTCAGAAGACTTGCCGACGTACAGTTATCGGGAAAAGGCCATAACCAAAAATATTCTTGAAGCCTATCCGTGGTTTCATAACTCATATGAGATGCAGGGTGTTTCGAAACTCATGGACAAAAATTTAAGGGTGATAGAAAACATCTAAACAAGCAATTTTCACTGTTCTATGTGCAGGTGGAGAGGAAGTGGTGAACCGCTAGAGGATGCTGCAATGAAAAAAATAAAGCACGAGTTTTCATACACATCGTCATTTCTACGGTGGATTTCAGGAGGCATTGTAAAGTACAGTTATCAGGCTGATGTAAATGCAATAAGTCGAGGCTGGAAACAAGAATAGTTCGTTAAACAAACAAATATTAATACCAAGTAAAGGAATTATTGCAAAGTAAATTTGCAACACTTAATACTGGAGTACGGACAACTTATGAGTAGAGGACATTTCAAGATAGAAAAAAAGGTAACAAGAGTTACCAAAAATAAAAAAAAAGTATGATTTTTCAATGTACAGGAATTTACAAGTCTTTAAAAAATATTTAAAAATAAATTTTTGAGGAAAAATTAAGGGAAAAAATGCTAAAATAAATAATTTGAATATATTTTATTGTAATGAAATACATAAAAAGTCTAGATATGAGATGCATAGTTAAATATCCTAAAATAAAATAAAATAAAAAAAAAACACTTTCCAAATTTGATACTTCTGGTCGATGGGAGCTATAGAATAAGTGCAAGTATTTTGTGGTAATTCAGGTGTAGCTTAGAAGTCATAGTTCAGCAAGTGATGTAAAAAACTGCTTATTTTCACTTTAAATGAAATAAAAGGAATTGTGGTGAAGGAAACTTTATAGATTGTTTTCAAATCACTGCATGAATATAGTACGGTGATAGCACCGAACTAAGCAAAAATGACTTACGCTCACACTGAACTGCCAAATGTAGCTATTTAGAACAGTGGTTCTCAACTGGTAGTATTCGTATCCCAAGAGTTACGTTGAAGATGGCTACGGAGTATATGGAAAGACAATGGTTATGGCAACCACAAAATTAAGAAAAGAGAAAAATTAATTTAAAATATTAAAAATAAATATGAAAAGTAGATATTTTAACTAATATTGTCTGACATTGTCGGTTTTTGAAAAGGAAAAACTGCTGAAAATTGCATCAGATACTCACTCTAAATAACTTCTTAAAAGTGGAATGGGAATCTTGATAGGTAATCTCCTCGCGGTGACGAATACAGTGAACTTTCTAAAAAGTCCATAATGTATTTGTCAATAATGTATGGTAATGAATCATAAGATTAATTACTGTTTGCTAGCACAGAGCTTGTTGAACGGACGTTTTTACACATAATTACATAACAAAATAAAAATACAGAAGTAGATAGAATGTAGCTCCAGATTTGAGAATCTATTTATCGTCCGTGAGTCTAATGTTTCAAAATTTTATGATTCAATGCAGTCCCAAATATTCTACTAATTTTTCTCCCCCCCCTCAATCTTTGGCTTAATTTTTGTTTGCTTACTTCAGAAATAAACAAATAATAATAAAAAACTCTTTGCAATGGGAAAAATGTATCCTTTTATTTAATTTCACATCTCTCTCTTTTTTAAAGAAGTTTCCGGAATCTGTAATGAGTGAAATATATTGTGAGGAAGGAAGGAAAACGAGAGGAGGGCTGGAAAATATTTCGCTGATAATACTTTTCGCGGATAATAATTGAGTCAGCTGAGGTATTATGGCTTAGAATCAGTGATCTAGAAGAATGTAAATTGAAATCTAATTAGCTTCAAATCAAATTGATCTCTCTGTCATCGCTTCGAGAAGTATATAAAATCACTTAATCAGCTACTTAAATACCTTTTCGAATGAACCACTACTAAAAACAGACTTCCATTAATAATAACTTCCACCGATAAGACACATGAGAATTTAGAATTCGTAATAGAAAAGAATCAGTTCGCATAATTCGATAGTATTATACGTGAAGTAATCGATCACAAACTTGTTGTGACTCATTAACAACCTAGGAATATCCTACTTTACAAACTAAGAAAATAATAAAGAGTTACAAATACTATTACTACTAATCTGTCAATTAATCTATAATTTAAAATGTTATATTTTGCATCTGTTTTATATGAAACGATGCTTCAAGAATTTATAGATCTAGAATTTTTTAAATGCCCAGTATCAAATTTTTAAGCAATATAAAACATTGCTTATACACATTGAGTTCCAAATGTAGCAATAATATTAAAAACGGGTACTTCTTGCTTCGTTATTATTCTGAATCGAAATGTTAATAAGCAATTTTTATTCTTCTTTTATTAAGCATTCTATTAAGAAACGCGTATAAGAAGTAATTACCAAGCTGCTTCGTGTGGTTGAAATATTTACATTTAATGCAAAACTGAATAAGAACTTTAAATCCAAAGCTTAAATTTCAATTTTTTATACTTTTTCTACTAATAATTGACTGATTGTCCAACGTATGTGAGAATTTGATGCTGTTTATACGATTCTTTAACCATTCTTTTTCTTTTTGAAAAGAAATAAAACGAATGAAATAAAATATAATTTCCTAAATAAAGTATGTTCGTGAAATCGTAACTTTTTCCAGATTGTTATAATTTTTGTCTGATTTAATTCGCGGGTTCAAAAAGTTCCGGATGTTTTTCGAACTCTTATAAACCTGTTTTATTACTCGAATGAGTTTATTTCCGAAAGAAATACCTGAGTCAATAAAACAAAACTATTAAGTCTTACTTTTTCCAACTTTCAATTCCTCATCCCTAGAAAGTTTTTGGGGACTATAAAAGTTTTGTAGAACAAAAATTTAATCTCTACTCGAAATCCAATTTAGTGCGTCAATCAAGTATAAAAATAATCCAATTTTAAAGATGCATATGGGATTTGAATTCGAAATTATAGGCTTTTTAATACAAGCACGTAAAATGCTCGTTTATTCCTATCTAGTTAAATATTCCCAAAATGGTTCATTTACTTTGTTATCGTTATTTCTCGTGTGATCACGTACTAGATCGAGATTAACTCTATAATATCAGACACATATATCATTAATGTCTTGTAAAAATTCTTGAAGAAACAAAGAGCAAAATCAGTTCAAAGTTTTATTATTATTATCACTGTTGTATAGTAAGGCAAAGAAAGGTTTTGATTTAATGCAGAATGTTTTTGTATATATTATGAGTTAGGTTGTTTGAATGC
>BMAW01075419.1:1895913-1953519 GCA_019974015.1 Nephila pilipes
AATGCAGAATGTTTTTGTATATATTATGAGTTAGGTTGTTTGAATGCTGTTTTATGTAATCTGAAACTACAATCTGTGATTGGTGTTCTTGCAATAAAATTATTAAAATTTTTTGTTCTCAATTTAATATTAATAAACACGTTGATAAAAGTATTCTATTAAAAATAACCATACTTTGTTTCCAGTAAACATTATTTCATAGAAAACAGAGCATAAATAGGCTAATTCAAACCCTGTTCGGATTTTTATAATTAAAAAAATACCTTATAAAATTACCTTAATATGAAAAGTAAATTTACAAATATAAGGTGGTAGAAATCCAACAATTTATTTATTCGTAAGCGATTCAAAAGAGTTTTGTTTTTCACGAAAGTTCGCGTTATTAAGGATATTACCATTATGTGACGCTGTCTAATACGGCACCAAAACAAATGTGTGACACACACAATGTTCATAGATTAGTTTTTATTTGAAAGCCATTTGTTGCCAAATCAAAAGTTTGCACGGCCTCAAGTGATCATCATCAATTTGTGTAGAATTGTCATTGTCGATGAGATTTTGATTCCTTAATAAACGCTGGAAACCAAGCAACAATCAAAACAATAAGTTACTTCCGATGAATCTGCTTCACAGAAGGCAAAGGCATTGATGTGATGTTATACGGCAGTGATGGCGATGTTTTATTTTTTTTTTTGGAATACGATGGATGTCATGCTTATGACCTTCTGATAAAATGAAAAACCATAATTTTAAGATCTTTTTACAATGTGTTACCCTCTTTCCTATTTCTGAATAAACAAAAATAAGTAGATATGAAATGAAATCAAAGAAATAATTTTTTTTGTTGCATTAGGAAAGAAGTTAAGCAGTATTAAAGTAAAAATGTTAAAAGTTATGTACCCTAACATTCAACATTTCCAAACCAATCGAACATAAGATTATACATTTCATCTATATATAATCAAACCTTCAATATTAGCACATTTAATATTAAGGTTTCACATTAACAATTACTGCACACACTGGACAAGACATTTCACTATAACATAAAAAAAATACTTCTTCAGCGTCTAAAATCATAAATCGTCTTTTTGGTATCATCAATGAAACATCAACAAGGGCGTCTTCCTTGCTTCGATGACTCCAGTCGACTTTCCTTCCAGAGCATGCTCCCTTCAGTAGCAGAGGCAGCTCCTCTATGATCGGGTGTTTCTTCTAAAACTACACACACACACACACACACACACTAGCTAATTTGTAAGCAAAGACCCTTTGGAAATGTTTTGTATTAGGTCTGCATATAAAAATTGAACCGGTTATAAGTCTATATTTTCTATTTATTCCTACATTGAACAATTGCATATTGATTTAAATAAAAGAGATAATTAGAATTATGCATGAAAGTTAAATTATTGATTTTGAAGTACTACGTCGAGGGTATTTATATTTATGTATACTTCCCGGTAAAAAAAAACGTAAAAAGTAGAAAAATTTAATATCTTAAGAGACCTCTTTGAATTGAATTAAAGTACACATAGGTCCAAGAATAAATTTCCTTAGCTACGAAATTTCGAAACCACTTCATTTTATTTCATTATAGAATCAAACTTTCGAAGACATCTTCAATTAATGAAGGAAAAGTAGAATATTTCATTGATTTATTCTCCAGTACAGAATCTGGAACTAATGTTTATGGAGGTGAATTAAAGGTCATGAATAAAACCTTATGTTCTTAGTTACTTAAACTTGAGTTTCGAAAATGAAGTATAATATATAAAAATAATCTTAGGCATATATAGGAAATGAACACTTGAAAAATACGTAAAAGAGAAAGCAGAAAATAAATAGCAACCACATTTTTGTTTGTTTGTAAAGTTCCAGTAAAGAATATGAATTTTGATTTTTAAATATATAATGTAGTTATATAATCTTAAGAAATGTGTGAATAGTTTTGTATCGTCGATTCGTAATTGTTTGACAGATTGCTGTTAATACTGATGTTGTTGATTCTGTTCTCTCAGTTCACTCTTAGTTGTAGCACTTGTTCAGTAGCGCAAGAATAGGGATGCAATTACAGTTACGCAGTGAAAATTCATTATTTAAAACGAATATTTACCATGGACAAATAAAAAGCAAAAAAGATATTATTTTAAGGTGTGTCGGAAGGAAAGCATGGATGTATTGAAAATGGTGGCAAATCGGTATGTACTTTATGCCAGATTTGATTATCGAAAAAACTTGCAATATTGATCTACACTTTCCTTCAAAGAATAAAAATGTGAATGAATTGTCAAATAAAGAAAAAGCTGTAAAACAATGTATATTGCTAAGCGAACAAAAATATGTTACGTGCTAAAAGCTTATTTGTAAAACATGTATTAAGTTATGGTAAAAAAAAATGAATAGTTAAATATTTTGTTTTCGATTGTAATCACGCTACGTCTGCCAGCTTTGTTGCAGTTCTTATCATTGGTACAAACTAATAGGTACTACGAAATGCTTAAAGTTTAAAACATATTGCAATAATTATTTTCTCAATTAATTTATCTTATTTTTCACCGATACATATTATTTAAAAATGAAAATTCTACTTACCCGAAATGTCTTCTTACGATATACATTTTGGTTGATTTTGGTCCGCAGCAAAAAAAAAATATCGATTTTTTGCTCTACCCATAACACTCATTTTTAAGAATATGCGTAAAATTATGTAAATCTTTTAATTTTTAGTACTTTTAGTTCTTCGATATAATTTCCTAAATTAAGTCTAGTGCAAATTGCATTCAAAATTATTAAAACAAAATTTGCCTTCCTCTTATTAAATTTCTTTTATCCAGGCTTTCTGATAAAAACCAAGCTAAAAAAACCAAGTTATCAACTTTACTTTCTAAATATGCTTAATGCAAGTGATACACTTTTACTTAAATTTTTTTTTTATAATTGCAATTTCTAAAATGTATTTAAAAAAAGTTATGATATTTGAACTGGAAGTGGAGAAATCTAATTAAAACTCAAGCAGTAATTGTCAGACGATATCATGAAACATAAAAGCGCAAGTTTTCCAGATTTCGTGATATCTCAGAAGAAAGAAAATGAAGTTATACATCCAAACTTGCTAAAAACCCTTTTTTTACGCATTGCTAATTAAAAGTAAGGATACAGAGCTTAATTTCATCCAAGAATTCAGTTTTTTAGGTTGTCAGGAAATATTTATGCTTCAAGTGGATTTAAAAACTTTTTTTTTTCATTGCAGAAATTAATACTTTTTCTTATTAAATTGTGGAATTTTGGTATGAAGTTCTTTTGTGATTATTGAGCGAAAATAGCTTGAGTTTTTTTTTTTTTTTCAATTTGTTCTATTTTGTTTAGACTGAGTGCAAAAGAGACAAAAACATGGAGAACAATCTTTTTGAAGATATCACTTTCTGTCAACAAAGTGAAAATTCAGAAACATATTAATGTCAAGTTCACAGTTCTTTTTTATTCATGCATGCAATTTATAAATCTTTTGATATTATGTTGAATTATATGTATAATAACTGAAATGAATAATATAATTCTTCGATTCAAATTTACAACATTTCATTTTCTGTTTAGAATACGTTCCAATTGATAATTTAAAGTCAAACTCTTTTTTCTCAGTTAGCAATAACCCGATAAAGAAATTGATTTTTTCCATTGTTTTGAAAAAAATATTAAAAACATAAAATAATGAAGTTAACTAAATGGCCGTGATGGACGAGTAGTCATTGTCACAAACCACGACAAGCCTTTTTTTGGCAGTTGCGAGGGATCGAGTCCTTATTCCACTAAAGGCCTGGCGTAGAGCAGCAGTGAGGTACATTAAATCTATCAAGGCTTCACATTCTCTCGGAGTAGTGTGACAGTTTAGAGAGGAAGATGCCAGCTCATGATGCATCCTCATTACCTGACTGGATTTCAAAATTTTGAGATCCGTCGCCAATAGCCTTCGTGTTATTCTCAAGTGCAACGTTAATAAACAATCAATCAATGAAGTTAATTGAGATGTAATAACAGATGACGATTAAAATTAGAATAGTAAATGATTATAGATAAAATAATGTTACAAATACAATACTGGTAAAGTACTAGTTTTCTACATAGTGCATCGTAATAAATGTAATGTGCAGTAAATAAATAAACCTACTGAGTTCTTAAAACCATATGAACTTTTCAAACTGTCTGAAATGAGTAATCTTCCCAGCCCATGCGCAGTGTTAGTTGGAACTAGAAATGTCAAAATAAGGTACATGCTGAAAAGTTACGGAAGTATCTTAAGTCAAATACAAATGTAAAAGTTATATCAAAATTTTAATTCACGAATTAGTGTTGAATTTCCCCCTCCCCCCAAAAAAAAAGAAATTAGCTTGACAAAATAGTGTCTTAAAACAAATTTCATAACAAATTCACTGAAAAAGGAATTCAAAGGCTCAAGTGATGGACGTTTTATCAGATTTAATATACCGTTAGAAGGCAAAAGAGGTAAGAAACCCTCGAGTTTAAATCGTGCAAACCTCGAATTTAGTGTGGCAATAGTAGCCTAGTAGTCAGTCATGGAATCGTGACCGGCGGTTTTCATCGAATCATGTATTCGAGCTTTGATGTCACTAAAGAGCCACCATGCAACCAGAGCTAATACACATTAAATCTGTAGAGATTCCAAGTCCTCCCATTAGCTTGATGTGGAAGTTTGGAGAGAGAATGGACAGCTCAAATGTCGAGGACGACATTTGACCGAGAAGTATTGGGAGAATGTTCCATTGGGCATTCTGCCAATTGTCCTCGTGTTGCTTCTAGTATGATGTTAATGAAACCAATTAATCAATTGAATTTCAGCATTCTCGAGAAAATCTTATACTTAAGCGAATATCTCTTAATATACCTTCAATATTTTGTTCAATAATTACCCGTTGTATAACGAACCGATGCGCGTTAAATCTGTCGCAGCTGAAAACCTGTATGTTGGAATAGCTTGGAAGTTAGAAAAAGTTCCCTAAAAAGTGAATATCCAACCGGTTGTGATAACTGGAGAGGAATCAGCCCATTGTGTTTGTTACAATACAAATCCTCGTTATAATTATTGTTGATAGAGAAAAAGACAAAACTATTAGATCAGAACAAGTCTGGCTTATAGTTGGAATGAATACACTAAGCCGCATTACTTTTCTAAGGAATAATCTTGAGCAACGTATTGAACTAAAAATTCAACTTCATACCTGTTTTTCTTATAAATTCCTAAAAGGCCTTTGACAGCAAAGACAGAAACTGCCCCTGAAAAATTTTAAGCGTCTATGGATTTCCTAAAAAAATAATTATTGCTAGAAATCTGCATTATATCAATAGAGCATAAGTTATGGTAAATAACAATCCACCCAAGGTGTTTGATATCAAAACTAGAGTAAAGTAGCAGATTGTGACCTAAATGAACTGTTTTTTATTATTGTAATTGGCAGGATAATGAGACAGACTTTAAAATATAAAAAAGGAATACGCAGGGATCTCAATCTAGCACTGAAAGATCAGGACTTTTGCTGTTTATATTGTCTTATAGTTTTCAAGTTCTGCTATCACGGAAAAACAGACAGAGTGATTGGGAAATATTGCCAAAGAAGTGGATTTGTAAATAAGTGGAAACGAAACAAAAGTAATGGAATTACATTGTAATAGTAAAGATTCCTTTCTAATAAATCAAAACAAAATTGAAGAGAGATTGTTTTTCTTACCTTGAAGTTACTATAGATATATAAGGAAGCACATAAGCATTAATCTTAATTTACATATATTCAGTGCAATAGCATCAGCTGTCCTTCATTACGGAATTGAGGATTGGAAATCTTTTAAATCACAAGAACAGAAATTAAGAGCTGCTGTTCAAACTGCTTGCATCAGAAAAATTCTTAAAATATTGTGATCAGATAAAATTTCAAGTATTAAATTGTACAACAAACCATCTAACAAACCTATTTCTTCCCAAATTAAAAAAAAAAACAACAACTTCAGACATAGATTGGATATGCATTTAGAAAGTCATAAAACTAGAACATAACAATTTCTCTGACATGGATACCTCATGGAAAGATAAAGAGAGGAAGACTATTGGCTATATGGATACTTATTGACACAAAGGAGACGAATTCATTTGGATGGCTGAGTTAGGGAAGTGCCTGGTAGGCAGTGTTAGACCAAGATGAATGGTATTCAGCTGTTGTGTCCTCATACGTTAGTTTGGTGTGAGGATAATTGATGATTTAAATTATTCGGGAGAAAAAGAATATGCGATGATGCGGGAGTGAATACGGTCAAGTTAATTTTAGCTTATCATCTTCATAAAGTACTAAATGGTTACAGTCGTCAAGCGATATAATCTTAGTCGATTTGCAATTTAGATAAATACATTAATTTTGAAATTAATTTATCACTATTTTTTTTTTTTTTTTGCTTTAAGATACCTTTAAAATGCCGCCTTTTCATTTACTTCAGCAATCATTTCTAGGAGTAAAAGTAATTCCTAATTTCTCAGTCCAATGAAAAGAACGTCAGATAAATAGCAAAACAGTATATCAATAATCTTCAATTTATGAATGATCAAACACTAAAGTAGAATTCCTCACTCCAAGTCTACCTTTCTTTAACGTGCCTAAAATATTTGAAATAATGATCTAAGTTCACTCTAGCCAACTCCCTCGGGTTAGAGTGAGAAATCTCACTAGGGTTGAGGGTTTGAGCGGAAATCCGAGTTCTTCCTATATGAATTTACTTCACAAAAGAGCTTTTTTCAGAGTTGATCAGCTATCGATGTTCACTTGTAATATAGTAATCTCTTATCATCCACCAACAACCGATCTCAAATTTCCAATATTCAATTCTTCACCGCTTATATATACATTTCCTCAAATATTTACGCTTCTTAACTTCACTGTAATATTCACGAGTTACATTTTGATGGGATGATGCTTTATTTTAAACAATTCGAATGTAAATGTCCTCAAAGTTAGTGAAGGGGAATGAATAGACTATGCTACACGTTTATCACTGCTTAGTCCTTACTTATCAACTTTTAAGAAATTAAGAAGATAAGTTAATATTAGTTGAAAGTCGTAAATTTATTCTGAATGCATATTTTATTTGTTTTGGAATGCAATGTCATAAATTTTAGTCAGAGGATTTAAACATTACAGACGTTGATATATTTTTTGTTGCTATTGAATTATTCATCATTTCTCAAGGCTAAATTTTCTTTAGCAAATTTTAAAGCTGCGCTTCTTAACAAGTAATTCAAGTTTCGAAAGGGAAAGGTAAAACACGCTATTTAGAGAATTCTCTAATCAATTAAAAAACCCGTTTCTAATGCATAATTTATTTTCTTCAGAGAATTAAAATAAAATTTGAAAGGTAATAAAAAGAAACCTCAGTGAAACTTTTTTTGAAAAGGCTATTATGAGGCTTAAATCTATCAATTTTACAAAAGATTCAGGCAAGAAAATTAATTTTCCCTCATTTTAAACATTCTAATTTGTACAAAATTTTAGATATAATTTTATGTGCCTAAATATTTAATTGTGTAAATTTATGACGTGTGTTCTCTCTCAACATTAGATTATAAACAAATAAACACCGAACTTATTTCCCCGCCAAAAAATTGTTCATTTCTCGTTAAACAAAGACACAGAATGACTGAAAGGAAAGAAACAAAATAGAAACTTAAAAAGATAAATGCTGAAATATTACTTGAACAACTCTATTTTAGTTTTCAAATGCTGTTCTTATATTTTCTTGATTTATATACTCCTCGTGTCTCTCTAACTAAACTTGAGAATCCTCTTTGCTGAATAATGTAACTAATATGGTATACTGGTTATTGTTTTCGCCGGCATGTTGGCTGGCCTTCTGATAAATGAATCATACTTGGCTCTGTATCTGTATATATAGAGAGACGAACTGAAAGTGGAGATCAATCATAGATTACAACACCGAAAAGACTTTAACAATACATCTGGATTCAATTAGGCCTTTCAAACCGAATGATGACTAATGCCTAGGAGGGAAGGATATAATTTTTGTGGTTTCTTTTTCTAATATGTTAGGTTATTATAGTGCTCTTCAAATAAACGTATAGTAACATGATTTATTTGTACTTATTAGTTTTTATTTGTCTTTGGGTTTATATTAGATATTAACATGGTTCTTCATAGGTCAAAGTAAAGATATGATATATATACCGCTTCGTCCATCTCTTTCGTTCAGCAGACCGTGAGAGCGGTTATCGTCTCGGCTTCTTTCTCTAGTTCGAATTCTACGTCGTCTGGCTCCTCTGTTTGTGTTGTATTTCATATCTTCCAATCCCCACTCTAATCTGAAAGGTCGGGGAGGGGAGAGATCTTTTTCGATTTTTCTCTGGGGTTCGTCTGTAACACCAGCTCACCCCCGGATGATATCCTCTGCATGGCGAAAACGGGTATAATCCGTGTAACAACAGCAACCAACTCTTTCAGAGCCATGTTCCGCATGAAGGAGACATCACCCCCTATATAAAACACATATATTAATAGAAGGCAAGGATCAGATATAAATATTTGGACTTAAAAAGAAGACCACTTTTAGATGGAATTCACTAAAAATTAGAGAATAAGTAATACTTGATATAATGTCTGGATGCTTTTGGTTATAAAGATACAGAGTTAAATTAGAGACTGATGTTTTATTATTGGAATTAAAATAGTTAACGAAAGGAATACGAAAACACCTCAAAGCTTTAAGCTATAATTAAGTAATAAGGACGAAGAATAAGCTAGTACCTCACTCCTTCATTTTCAATACCACGCGAAACATTTGAGGTCTGATATCATTTAACACACACAGCAAATACCCATGCGACACATTTTCAATGGAATAGGAGGTGTGTCGAGTACTTAACTTCAGAAAATAAACCTTAGATCTTGAAATTTACAAATGTATAGATAGATTTCAAGGGCTTGTAGAGCAAAAATCCTTTACAAACGCTTCTAAAACGGAAAAAAAAGAATCTTTAACGTATAAAAAAATAAGTAACAATAATGATACTTATTTGATTAAAATCTACGTTTAAAACACGTTTTTTTAATTGAAATTACATATTTTAGTATACAAACAATATTAATTTACGAATTATTGATTGTATTACTTACAAAATAGTGAAGATGTTATCAAAAATTTTAAATAGACAATAATAATTTATTAATATCTATTTATGCAGTTTTCATCGAATCAGGAAAGCACTTTGTTTTGAAGGTTGTAATATAAATTTAATTATGAATATCCTTAAAATCAGTAAATTTATCGATTTGCCTACTAAGTAAGTTTCTTACTAAATTTTTATTCTGAAGAGATCAATTAATTACCTTTTTTATCCTTTAACCTTCTGAATCTAAATTTAAAATAAGTGTTTTTCAGAAATAAAATTCAGACTTGCAATACAAAGTAAAAAGATAATCGTAAAGAGAAATAATAATATATCTATGAATAAATTATTTGAAATTGATTTACATTTACATGAAAATCAGATACATTTTGAGAGACTTCTTAAGAAAAGTTAGTTTATAAATAATTAAATACTATCTTCACAGTCTAAAGAAAATGTGTGTGTTTGATCTCCCTCTCCAAAAATTATGTAGATTTAATATTTAAATAAATTTCGAAAGAGCAGAACATTGCAACGTTTCAAGTAGATATTTAAATGAGAATATATTACTGAAAATAAATTGATAAAGGAGTATTTTCAGAAAGTAAAATAATTTTATGGAAATACATAATTGGAAAATGACAAGTTTAATAATTTTCGCACTTAATACCAATTTAAAGGGTAAGTAGATTGTTACTGTTATGAAAATTTGCATATTTTTCAGGCACTTTATTTCAATTATATACTTGGAACTAAATCTTTCTAGTAATATCAATAACAATTTTAAAATTCAAAGACTATATTGTTAGTCATATTTAAACAATTTCCTCTTGCTTCTTCTTTCATATATATGAAATTATTCTTAAAAATATTTAAATTACTATTTTTAAAATTATTAAAAATTTAAAATTATTATTTTTAAAATTATTAAAAATTTAAAATTATTAAAAATTTAAAATTATTAAAAATTTAAAATTATTAAAAATTTAAAATTATTAAAAATTTAAACTTATTATTTTTAAAATTATTAAAATTTAAAATTATTATATTTAAAATTATACCAGATTTTAGCAAAACGATATTAAATAAATAAATGTACCAATAATTCGGTATTGGTTAGATACCTTTTGGGCAAGGTTTCAAAATTTTTATTCCAAGAAATAAATTTGAAAGTTGCATAAATATTTTTCTGCGTCATCAAGCAACTTAAAAAAGTTGATATTGAAAATATAGTTCATATGAAATATTTTAATGTTTTGATATAAATATTTTGTATAAATCATTTGCCTTTCAGAAATATAAACAGGTCTATATCTCATTTCTTAAGAACCTCCTAGAAATTAAATAATTGAACATGTATTTTTTTATTTCTTGCTTAATTTTGGCAATATGTATCGGCAATGTTAAACTTTTAACTCTCCCTTTCTTCTGTATCATACAGTTTTAGAAGACCGTGATAAACTAGTGGTTACGGTCGGCTTTGTTTCGGTCGAATCGTCCAATTGAGATTTGATATCCCTTAAGATCCCGCGCGTGGTAAGGCTGATGAAAGTTAAATCTATCGTATGTTCCAAGTCCTCTTTTTTTATATGGTGTTAAAGCTTAAAGAGGAAGGTCAGGTGTCGTCCTCGTCCCTTGACCAAACTTAAAAATTACTAGACAGTCGCCAATAGCCCTCGTATTGTTTCTAAGTGTGAAGTCAAAAACAATTAATCAATTTAAAATATAGTTTTAGAATTAATTTGTTCAGTTAAAAGGTTGAAATAGAAGATTGAGATTTAGTTCCTATTTTTCGGCCTGTGATCGCATTTGATTATATTATTACAATTGTCTTTAAACCTATATGAAAGGAAGGTCCTTTTCAACTATTTATTAAAGCTGTTTATTATAAGGAGTGTAGACTGACTTCCATTTGACACCTGTGTTTAATCATATGAATTTCGAATTTTCATTTTGAAAGAAGTGAGGGGCTAAATTAGTTTCATTAAAAGCTTTAACTAATACTGATATTCAATTCAATACGTTTTTAAATGGTTAAATCTTCATTTAAGATGTATAATAGTATTCCATTAACGGCAGAAATTTTCTCATTAAGGTTACATATAGTCATGAATACTAAATTAATGCAGGCACCTTGTTTAATTTTGAATACAAGACAGTGACAACAAGAGTTGAAAGTGTTATTCTAGGCTTCTTGAAATGTTTATACACACAATGAGAGTGGAAAATATTCGTACACTGGTGGTCATAACCGAAAGAAATCTCCCCATCAAAAATGCTTAGTTAAATTACAGAATAAGTCTTTACATACGTATAATAGAATACATTTTACTAATTTTTATTTTGAAAACATAAATAATGTAAAACCTTGTGGAGTAAATAGGATTCGAGTAATGCACATAATCTCAAAAGTTTGCGCTAACCTCTTATAATTAATATATTTTAGGATATCCTTTTGCTTGAACAATTGTTCTGAATATTGTTTGCGTAAATTCAACCAAATTTAGTATCATTGAACTATAAATGTTGTCGCATCCCTGTTTAATAAAGATAGTAGACTCGGAGAGAAAGTTTTGTGGTATTTAAAAGCCATCAATCTCCAATTACAGATTGTATAGTAGAACGTGATCTATGGGCTAATAATTAAATATCATTATGTGTTTTAGCTTTTTTACTAAGTTTTATAATTATTTTTTTCTTAATTTAACAGATTTCTGATGACTTGCACCCCATATCTAAAAACTTCTGCATTGTCTACACTTTCCGAAAGAATTTTATTCAGATTAAAACAAAAGCTTTTTTTTCTCAATATGTGATTGTTTTTTATTGTAGAACTAAGAAACAACACGATGTCTATTGGTGACAAATCTCAAAGTTTAAACCTTGGTCAAGTGGCGAGGACGACACCTGAGTTGGTACCCTCGCTCCAGATTTTCACACCATGTCATGGGAGGACTTTGAGCCACGACCGATTTAACTTGCATCCCCCCCCCCCCCTACATGGCTGGTTATTTCCCAATAACGCTCTTGTAAAAATACTTTCTATACTCCCTGCAAAAATATATAGCTTTCGGTGATTAGTCGAATACTGGAATCGTAATCGGCAACGAGCACGGGTGTTCACGTTTATTTAATAAGTCATTAGAAAAAAAGTTCGAAGCCTCTTTTCATCATTTTGAAGCTACATTTCATGAAATTTTAAGCTGCAAAAATATAGGTACTTTATGCAGGTGTAGGCTGTTTATTTAGAAATTACTTCTTAGCCTAATTTTTTGGCCAACTTATATTGATCAATGTCTGATTTTCCTTATTGAATCTTAATTGCTGTACACTCTACGAAACTATTTAAAATTGTTTAATACTTTCCTCTATATATTAATTTGACTAGTTTTAACTACACGGATTGATTAATGATTATAGTTTTATAATGAAGTTTAAAAAAGAAAAGTTGCATAAATTTGAATAATTTTTTAGTATTTAATGCAATAGCTCCGAAGACTTGATGTACTGTTTATAAAATATCCTATAGAAAAGAAATATATTTAAGCAATGATTAGGATCTCAATTTTTTTTAACAAAACATTTTGTTTTGAAATAATTGGAGTCACATGTATCATAGCTTTCTTTCTAAGTAATTAACTTATTTTTTTATATATATTATCTATCCTTCTTATTTTAAAATATACAATCTTTCATTTCAGTCCGAGGATTTTGTTATTTATCTTTGTAACATTAAATTTTAAACATAATTTTTACCATACGAATCTTTTCATTTCTGTTAACTCTTATATTCAAATTTCCTCAGAACATTAACTTTATTTTTTTCTATTTACAATTGTCTGTACGTATTTATATCTAATCACTGAAATTAAAGTCATAGATTTTAAATGTCATCTAAAGCATTTTACACAACTAAATGTGACTGTTGATTTTAATTAAAGTCTCTCTAGAAACATGAGAGATATTGACGATAGATATCACTATTTTATGCCAAAACTAAGTGAAGAAGAGGACTACTCAGTTAGAATTTAATCCCCGTGATTTTCACGTACATAACATTATAAGAAGACATTGAATCTATTTTCCATTCAAAGAAAAACAATTCTTTCATTCAGCATGATTTTATTGGAACAAATATTTGAACCTCCAGCTCAGCTTAAATATCGCTAACAATCCTGACCATTCGGCTATTGTAGCTAAATAGAATGCGAAACAAAAAAGACATTGATTAATTTAGCAGTTTCAAATTTATTATCATATCTCAAATTTATCTCCAGAACACAATCATACTTTCTTTCCCCCACTTTTGTACTTTGCAATGTAGCAAGCAAAACAAAAATCAAACTCGCATCATACGGAAATTTATACCAACGGGATTTTTATTCAAGTCATTTCTGGGGGAAAAAACACCGACGTCCCCCAAAATGTCTTTCAGTTGAGGCGGACAACTGGAGAAAGTGATGACGAAACTACGATAGCAATTTTCGCCCACTTCGATTTCTAAATTTTGATGTTTCCTTCCCTGATTGTTAGTAACTTATTCGGAGGTCAAGATGATAAAGGAAGTAACTAAAGGCAAGATTTAGTGGTGGGGATTCAGGTTAGATGTTGCCAAGTTTATCCCACTTTCAGGAAGAAAACTAGGAAATATTAGAGGTTATTTATACTCATACATCATTCAATAATTCCATCTCACAGATATAACAGTTACTTTCATTACCAAATATAGCATATCGTTTGGGAAAATAGAAGGAATTAGTGGTTAAAGCTGTGATTATTACTGCTTTTGAGTTGTTTCATAACTCAGTACTTGCTGTTCATATTACCCGTATCTGTATATTAACATTCTTAGTACATGTATCGGCGTTATTTATTTAGTATTTAATGAAAGTACTCACATGAAGATAAGTATTAAAATATATTTAAACTAATTTTTATTGGAAGGAAACGATGTATGAAATCCTAGAAATGTTTCAGTTTTGGTTATAGCTAGTTCGCGTGTGCGACACAGCACACACAATATGATGTTAAATATGCTTTATAAAATATTTACCTGGCTTTTTGTCAATGTTTTTTTTTTCATTTTTGAACATAGCCCAGAAATGGATTTTAGCAAAATGATCATAAATGAGTGATATTTATAAGAAATAATTTTATGTGTATTATGCGATGTCTGTAACAGCATTGCGTTCATTCATTCTTGATAAAGGGTGAGCTAATGGAGTCTTGTGTTTTACAAACTTAAGTATAATATTATAATAAAATGATTAACATAAAAACATATTAAAATTATATGATTTATATAACTATTTTTATTTTTAAAAAAGCATTTATCAGATTATGACAAAAGTATGCAATCTAAACAAAACAATTTTGGAAAAACTTGGGATTTTCAGTTATGTGGATAAATAAGCAAATTAAAAGAACCCGAAAATGTGATGTTATAAAATTGAAATAGTACGTAAAAATAAAACTTAGAAACATAAAATATGTAATAAATACATCGAATAAACACTTACCCGTTTCAACCGCCTTATGCATATGTTTTTATTTACACGAAGAATATAATTCTACCACTTGTAGTAAAATTCAAGTATCAAAATTAAAAAGTTAGATGTTAAAAAAATAAAAAGTTCAAAATATCCGTCTTCAATTAGTTACCTAATAAAAATATATATTTCTTAAAAATTTTACAAAGGAAGATTCCAGTATGATATCGTAGATACTTGGCTCCAATTTTCTACATCCAATATGATACGATGTAAAAAATGGAAATGAAGGGACAAAAAGTTTAACGCACCATAGAAACAGAAATATCATAACAACATGGTTTGATTAATGTTATAAGTACTATCTCAAATAAAATGAAAGACCCATGGTCTAGCGGGATTTGAGCACCTTAAATCTGTTAATCTCAATGTAGTTGGGATTATGTGGAAGCTTGGAGAGAAGCAGCAACTCAGGTGTCGTTGTAACTTGAACAAACTTCGAAGTTCATAGTCCTCGTATTGATTTTAAATGCAATGTTAATATAAAAAAATCAATCATTCCACTCAAACGTAATTGCTTTTATTCATTTCCTGAACAATCCATTGCTTATAACTTCGTTAGTTTTATCATTTAACGTTGCAAAGAGTTTCAAACCCTTCTGGTTGACATAGGATGGGCGATTTTCATGAAACTATTTTGGCATTTGGGCGTTATTTGCGATTTATGTAAGCAAAACTTTCATAAGACATTTTAAAAGAGTCCCTGATTCTTTACTATTTTCCCTGCCACCTAACGGGCATAAAATATATGGAACATATTTCTTCGAAATAGAAGAGAAAATAATCTAATGCCTAGGTCTGTCCGTAAGACCTATTCGAATTCGATTTTTTCTTGAATCTTCTGAGGTTGGTATTGTTAGTGTGGTAGTCACATCCTTCCTTTTAATGTCTTTTTTTGTATTCTCCGAATAGAACATGGCATATATTTGTTACAAGATGGGTTTTTTTTCGGACTCTATAGCAATAAATTTCATTTCGTCTTAAATCGAAGAAAGGGCATCAAAACTGCGAACGTCCCATTTGGGTCATTTTCGGTGTGCTCTCAGGAACGATGCTGGGGAATGAATTTTATTATTTTTACTTTAGATCTAAAGTACAATATTCACCTTCTTCAACCCTTGTTTAAATTCTTAATTATTAAAATAATATTTGTTTCTGGTCAGGGACTAAAAGTTGGGATTTTCAGGGACTTAAAAAATGAATTAAAAGTACCACAGAAACATTTAAAAATTTTTTTGAAGGATCAATAAAATTATATTTCAGAAAATTTATTTATAGAAAATTATTATGATAGTTTAATCATTTGTGGATGAATTAATAATATTACAGTTAAAAACTATAAAAGAAAGTTATGATTTTTTTTCTCTATTTCTTTTAAGCAAAACCAAATAATTTTGTTTTATTTTTAATTTCATTCCTGAAAAATAGTTCAGCAGTAACATTTTTCTGCACAACTATTTTTATTGATAAAGATACTATGTCTAAAATAATTAATTTTTTAAAACTAATTAGCAGGAAATTAAATAGTCAAATTCTACTACAGAAAATGAATGATGATAAAAATACAGTATCGCAGCCAATTTGAATTTTTGAATGTTATGCTAATACTACTAAATTTCTGAAAACCTGAATGTTATATTTATTAGAATATAATGTAATGTACCTGAACAAGTAAAGAAAAATGTTATTTTCCATTAATATACCCCTCCATCGAGTTTAGATAGTATTTTTAAGCAATTTAAAAACTCTTAACATGGAAAAGAGATGTAATCAGCTTTCATTACTTTTCTATCTTTCCAATGTGTTTAAATTCATTCAAATATATTCAATAGTCCGAAAAGGCAAATAGAATTTTCATAGGTTTAACATTTTATTCACATACTCTGTGTAACATAAGAAAGTCTCAACTGTATAATGAAAGTTCTTGTTCAATAAAAATATTTACGAATATTTTTGCAAAATTAGAATTTCGTTCATCTTCTGATATGACATCACGTATAAACTGCCAATTACATAAAAGCGATAATTAAGTAAATTAGTTTTATTCATCTTTGACACGTGTAACATTATTTTGAGTTAAAACTCAACAAGAGATTATCCTAGAAAAGAGAATTTCTTTCATATTATGATTAATTATATATAATTAAGAAAGAAAGAAGCGAAACAATTCAATAAAAAAAACTCGCCAATTACAAATTACTACTTATTTATTTCCAAAAAATCACCGCTTTAGTTATGTGTCATGAACATCGGTTAGAGATGGTCAAAAATAGCTAAATATTTTGCCATATGACAGAAATTATAGGGTTTTACATTGTTTCTCAAAACTGTTTCGATTCGAAAATATTTCAATATGTCACATCTAGCCGAATTTTATTCTTAGACTGCAAGAGATCTTATGAGAAACATGAAAATAGAAGTTAAAATATGCGCTAAGTTAATGAATATTTAATGAGTTAACGAAATAAAAGAAGGTTGTCTCTAATTTTTTTCTACTTAATGATTAAGATTGTTTTTCATTCAAAATGAAATCTTAAAGTTATTTTTGGCATACGATTGGTATTGAATTTAAGCGATGAAATGAAATATAATTTGTCTTTAGGCTAAATTTGTTTCTTCAAGAATTTTGCTTATTCAAATTTGCTTTTTGATCGAAAACTTTTAATTAATGAAACATAAAAAAAAAAAAAAATGGTTGTATTTAAACTCTGAAGCTTCATATGTTAATTGTATAGCTGATCGAGAAATAATGCTTATAATAATATTAATGAAAGCTTTAGTTAGTCTACATGAGTGAGAAATAAATTTTTAGTTTTCCAGATTGCCGTGCAAAAATGTAAATTTTTAAATAAATTGTTATACTAAAAATCAATTAGTTTGATTTTGTGAAGTATTTTTTTTTCTTAAAATTTTTACTTCGGATAAGTAATCAAAAGATAGGAAATCTTTTTTTTTTCATTTTTGTCACAACGTGTTTTAATTGGTGTATATAAAACATCTTGAAAAGTCTGACGTTACAATAAAATGTATTTCTAAATATCATAATTTCTCAATATTTCCAATATATCTATATTTTCAAGTTTTCAGGCCTATATGTTTTCTAATAATAAAGTCATATTTAGAAAATTGACCAAATTTTTCAAAATACCGAGAGTAACTTTTCAAGGGAAAAAATCCGTTGACTATAATATAAATGCAGATTTAAAAGCATATGAACAGTTGTTAGAAAAAAAGAAATACGTTAACCATCCTCCATGTTCTGATAATAAAACTTAAAATTTTTTCTTTACAACTGATAATATAGAAAAGTATACACTGAAATTTGAAAAAAAAATACGATTCGTAATTTCATGTCATTTGGAATTCGATATTTATTATTTAAAGCTATATTTATATAAATCACAAACCGTTGCGATAATATATTCTTTGATGAATTACATATTGATATCTTTTACTCCTCAAAATGATGTATTAAATCCTTGGAGAATTAATATATTGAATTCACACGACACATTTAGCGGTTGTTGAGAAGTAGTCTCGACATAGATTAATGCAGTGAAATTTCTACATGACGTCAACCAAATGATCATGCAATATCAAACATTCACTGTAACGAATTTAATAACATAGCTCCAGTGCATGAACCGATTTAGGAATTAAGCATCATGACTGTTCCATTAAATGAACCAACACCTTTGAGACTCAAATAATGTGAATAAATCATGGAATGAAAGATATATTCTTTGTTTATTTAAAGGTCTAATTATTTAAACATTATCGATTGACCTTGTATCGAATTTGTCAATGAAACAATAACGTTACATTTGAATAGTTTTTATGATACTTGAGAATGTAGTGAGCAAATAATGATTGGCTGTGAATGTTTATTAATTTCGCACCAAGGAGCAACAAGAGGGCGAATGGCAACGGACCTCGCTATTTTGAACTTTGGTCGAGTGACGAGTGCGACACATGGGCTAGCACCTCTCTCTCTAAACTTCTATACCATGCATTTGGGAGGACTTGTAACCTCGACCAGTTTTAACGTACCTCAAACCCGATACACTGCGGGCCTCTAGTGCCATCAAGGCTTGAACTTACGATTCAACCAAAACACCACCTGCCGTGGGTCCTAGTGTATAACTAAGAATACTAAAATATAAAACTTTTAAATTGTATTTGCATATTAGTTAGGTTAGTGATAAATTAGTTAAATCCATTTTAAAATAAGGGAAATTTTTTCCGAAACTGGAAATTCATTTGAGACATTTGGAACAAAAAATTACTCTTTTGAATACACGTTTGCAATGATAAACATGAAATTTTAAAATTGAAAATTCCCTTTTTATGTCCCTATTTACATTAGTTAGTTTCACGATTCTCTATGACCGCTGTAACATTTATGTAACATTAGCAAAAGTAAAGGTGAAATTTTTTTTTACTAACATACCATTTAGAATAATTTGTGATTTTAAGACATATTAGAATATGTTATTAATTATTACTGGAATTATGCTTAATGATGTAAAAATGGTATACAAAACTATGAAAAAATATACATATAGTAAGTTGAAAAAAAAATGTATTATAAAAATAGCATTAATTGAATCAGTTTCCAATACCTTATTATCTCAAGGAATTTAGAAACTTATCAAGTTTTATGATATTATCCTTTTCTCATGCATTACTTTATTCATATATTACAATTATAGCATTGTATAGAATTTTCGCCGTCAGAATATATCGATAGAATCTTAAAGCTATGAATTTGAATTGTTATTGATTTTTAATAAAATGAAAACACAATTAATCTGTGAAATGGAAGCGAGTTTAAGTAGAAAAAAAATAAGATAGGCAATTTTTTCACTATTCTGCATTAATGGTGCTTCACTGATAACAAAGCATTTATTTCTCTTTCAAATTAAATGTGTTTTTAGAGACTAAACACACAGAACGCTAACCAGAAACAATTTATTTGATTTTAAATTACTTCAGTATTTATAACATTTTCGTGCATCAATAGCATGTAAAAAGACCTTACCTTAATATATTGCGCGTTTGTGTTAGAATCAGGATTTTTTTATTCAATGTGTTTCATATTTATTATATTTCATATTAACATGCAAATTTTAAATACTCATTTATTATCAAAGAGCAATACTGTGTATTTATCCACTGTACCAGAATCTTAAAGATTCACTAACAGTTAATAGGTATTGCATTTATTATTAAATGAATTATAAAAATAATCAATACATTTTGCTACATAAAAATGTTCCACTTTAGATTTAATTCCTTAATGACAGACGAAAATTGCCTTAAAAATAAACAATCTTTATATATTACACATAAAGTTGATTCATAGTAGTATCAGAAACATATACCGAATGTAAAAAGAGAGATCAAATTATACTCCAATGCGTTTCAACGCAATCATTTTCAAACCACATACAAAGTATCAGCAATGTTAAGTGCACAACTTTCAAAACTGCATAAGGATCTATCTGTTCAATTTGTTAGCGTACGTTTAATCAGTCTTGTTATGTTATACGGCCTATACAATGCATTACAAATCTAAATAAAGCTTCATTTGAGATCTTAAATCAGATTTGATGTACATTTTATTAATATACACATTTGAATATTTTTATTTTACGTGCTGATAGCTTGCAAGAATATTTTAAGTTAATTGTCTGATGTTATACATAAAATATATACAACTCATACTACAATAAAACTTTACCTCAAATTAAAAATAGGTAGTTAAAATATTTTAAGAGTTTGTTTCCAATTCCTTATTTAAAAGATTTTTTTTAAATTCCAAAATCTAATTCTTTTTAATTTCTATTGTCTTCGATGGAAGGAAAAAAACCCGAATCTGTACTTATTAGATGCAATATTTAACATTTTATTTTTTCTCTCTCTCAGATCTTGTAAGACTTACCGGTTTCTTCTGTCTAGAAGGGTAAATTCGTAAAAAGAATTCAGTAAATAAATTTTTCTACAGAGCTCATTAAATAAAAAAGAACAGTTTATAAATTCTCTAGATTAAGGGAATAGTATTGAAATAATTAGAATATACTGCTAGTCATATGCAAAATGCAACATGAAAAAGGGGAAAAGATATCAAATTCACATTTATTAAAGAAATAAAATATAGCATGATGGTGAAATGACAGAAAATAGTCTTCTGCGAAGTCAGAAAGACAATGAAATCAGTATTGAATGTTGCCGTCACGGCTGGCTATAACCACTGCTACACACCTCGGTACTCAATGAAAAAGATTTTAGATGTCCTGTTGTTGTACGGCACCGAATGTTTCCTTCACTCACTTCCACAATTAAACTGTTGAAGCATAAGATGGTACATACCGAGCCAGTAGTTTATCAATCACCTACCAAATAATGTATTAGACAGGTACCAGCAACGAATAAAAAATAATTTGGAATCTTCTTCGAGTATGATAGTCGTGCTGTTTTCACACATTGCCAAAGTTATAAAAAGTTGTGCCAAATTTGAAAGCAAAATAAAAAGAAGGAACAAAACATATTTAAATTCAATAAAAGTGCAAACAGATTTAGAAACCAAAGAAAACAAACCAAAGAAAAACTAAAAATTATAATTATTATATTTTAAAATACGTGTACTAAAATTCTAAGGAAATTCTGTAGCCAAACAAATTTTTTTTAAGCTTATCCAGGTTAAATGTAAACATCCCATGTTTTAGACACGAGTTTGATATTACGAAATATTTGGTTATGAATGAAATTTCAAATTTCAAATTAAAAAAAATTTAAATAAGAGATTTTTATAAATCTCGATGGAGAAAAGATCATTCTTTTACATATATAATATGAAGTTTTATAACTTCAAATTTAAGAAAAATCTATATGTTCCGTTTCATTTATATTAACATTATTTTACTGTCAGTTCAAATACTCTGGATAAAAAGATAAAAAAAGGCTTGATATTTTTATCATTAATAATTTAAATTGAAATAACATCATCAATAGGTCTAAACATTCTGAAACTATTTTAATAAAAAAATATCTTCATATAATAAATAAATATTGGCTAAGCAATTACTTGCAGGCCCACCTCGCAGTATATCCGTAATATGTTAATAAATCTTATTTGTTTCAAACTAACATTTCTAAGCAATTAAGCTTTATATATGCAAAAGCCTTTTCAACATCAAATTTCTTTTAAATCGCTGTTATAAATATAATAGCATACTCTGTATCGATATAACTAAAATATCTTCAAAATTATAGCTATAAATAGTATAATTCTGTATATTATTATTGATATATTTACCTATATCAGCACTATATTTAATAGCAGTACTCTCCATCTTATTTATAATATTTTGCAATTTTTCACCAGCAAGAGTAATATACACTCTAAAAAAAAAAAAAAAAAAAAAAAAAAAAAAAAAAAAAAAAAAAAAAAACCAGATGCACTAAGAAGGAGTTGTTCGATGGAGACAAAAATTTGGCGGATATGAACACTATGTAAAGAATAGAAAATAATTAAAAGTTCAGAAAAATTGAAGGATTTGTTTTAAAGTTACATAATTACTAAGTAACAAGCTCAATAAGGTGTTGACCCGCCTCTACCCTGGATGCAAGCTGCCACACAGGTGGTGTAGGCAGGTGTCGTAGCAGTCGGTATGAGAGTAGATTTCGCTCTGTCAGATGTCTGTGAATGGTCATGGTGGACACTCGTGTGCGGCTCACGATGGTTGATAACGAAGAATAAGGCGCTGTGACAGCTGATCTGACAATCACTCTGTCCTTCCGATTTGTTGTGGCCCTAGGTCGACCACCACCATCATGATGTTAAAATCTGCCATTGTCCACCCTTTCTTGACAGCAGCTTCTAATCTCCGTATCGCTTCTACCCATATGACGAGCGATTCTCCGATTTTTCCAACTTGCCTCTTTCAATCCAATGATACGAACTCTATCAAACTTTGACAGTTGCTCACAATGAGCTCGAATCTTGCGGCGAGGCATTTATTTGGTCGTTGAAAGGTATCCTAAATTGCAAAGCAACGGAAAATTTTCCCATCGGAATGAGAATCGCTTATTATATATACCTGTTGAGCACGCAGTTCCGCTATTCATTCATTGGACACCACATTTTAATTATTTGCATTTTCAGTCCAAATGTCTTTGCATACGAGATTTCAGTACAATGGGGCAGACCCTTCAAGGTACATCGTTCATTTTTATTTAATTTTTTGTATTACAGAGTGTATGTAATTCGGAATAATAGTTATTATTCTAAATTTTCAATGGTTTTTATGAAATTTTGCTGTTAAAAAACTTTTAATAATGTCAGTATTTACACCAATTTTCTTATAACTCCTATAGTTCTATCAAAAGTTTCTTTCTGATTATTGTTCAGAAATCTACAGGAATTATTACTCTCAAGAAGATTATTAGTTAAGTGAAAGTACACTTTTTACATATAACAGGATAATTATTAAGTACTTCGTCTACATAAATAATAATAAATCCGATCTGTAGATTAATAAAAAAATTTAAATATCACAAGTAAATATCTTCATTATTATTTATAAATAATTTTTACGAAACCATTTTTTTAAATACTGTAAATAATACATTATTTAAACTGCTTAAAATCTTCTTATAAAAGACCATATTTATTTGCTAATTTAGTAAGAAAATTATCAATACCTTAGCTCTATTTCCTAACGGGAAAACTATTTTTGGGAATTTTACAAAATTCTTAAATTGGTCCTATGATTCATAACATATCTTAGTTTGTTAACCTCAACTGCGTCTACATTTTCTGCTATCGCAAATTAATATTCTTCATTTACATACTCTTCGTAAATATTACGCAAACAAATGTATCTAATTTTAAGTCTAATTTTTATAATTAAATAGAATATAATCTATTTTTCAATGATATTTAAAAGCCTTTTTAATCTCAAGAATTTTAATAAGGATTCAACTCTTTTATTTATTACGAAGATTATTAAAATTTATCTTATCATAGGATTTATTCATAAACTTACTTGTTCAAAACTCTATTTTTTAGGCTCTAAAATATAATCTTTCATCTGTGTTTATGGGACAAATAGTTAGTTACATTCTTAATTAAATAAATACTCTTACTCTCAAACTTATTATCATGTAAAAAAGGGTCTTTAACTAAATAAATTTCACTTCTTCAAAAGCAAAATAAAGTTCCCTTAAAACTTTGAGAATAAAATCTTCCTCAAAATTATCACTAAGCTCAATAAATGTTTTCTTATTATCTTCTTTGTTCATAATTCTTCGCCTAATTTTTCTACCACTCCTTTATCTTAAGCTCTTTACCTTAATTACTAACTACCTGATATTTTTTTGTGCCTTTCCTAAAATGAAATTATTTATAATAATATTTTTAGTACTTAGTAATATATTTTTTTTTATCAAAGTACATAATATTTATTCCATATGGGTATAATGTATGACAAAATAATAAAGCAGTTTTGCCATCAAAACCTGTTTTTAATATAAGAAACAATTTTTTTATGCTCTCCTCAACATTATCCAAACTATGTAAATGAAAGTACCATATTTCAAATTTATTATTAATTTTTTTTAATTAAACTATGTTGATTAATTCGAAAATTAACAAAGTTAGAAGTTTGGCCAATATATTTATAATTGGAAATTTTACAATTTAGAAGGTAAATACACAGTTATGAAATTTTTTAAAAAATAACAAATTTAGAATTCTTATTAATTTGACTTTTATTCATCATTTTGAAAGTTTGAATTCAGGATTATGACAGATATTAAAAAGTAATTTATCCTTTTTACGTATATCCCTGTTATCAGAATGTTAGAGAATATAATCTTAATTATTCTTACAATTTGTAATATCATTGCCTAATTTATTATTTTAATAAATATCATCTAATTTCTTTATATCCCAAAAGTATCGTATTATAAAAGTCTTATCTCTATGTTCTAACAATTCAACATCATTTTCTATAATTACTTTGGCATCTTTGTGATTTAACTCATAGGAGCATTTCTTTTTGTCATCCAAATGAACGACTCGTAACTCTATTTCCTAATTCTCCATATTTCATCATAGTCTAAAATACCAAAACACCCTGCAAGAAACTAAAGTGATTATATAAAACAATCATACAATATACTCAGGAATAAAGTAATCAAAACAGTATATATATATATATATATATATATAAGTGACTTTCAGATTCATAGAAGCTATCCGCAAGTTAGGATTTCGTAATTAAATAAGGGATAGCTGTTTCGGATAAATTGGTAAAATTACTTTTACGAAAGGATAATTATTTTGTATTAAGTATTTAATTAATTATGAGGCTTAATTTAATTTTAGATAAAAAAACAGACACTATCGCCTTTAAGTAAAATTAATCTTTGTATTTTGTAATTTTTTTTTCCATTTATGAGAGAAAAATTTACTTAAATATTGTCATTATATATTAAGGAAATTGTTCCGAACTTCTATAATGAATGTTTTAATAATGGAACATCTTAATCTTATTATAATTTATAATCAAAGTTATATTAAATAAGTTAATTAACACAAACTCTTTTTTTTTCTTTATTAAAAATATTCAATCATTTATTCTTAAAATTGTCTCTAGTTATTTGTAAAATGCTGTTAAATTAATATTCGTGGTATTTATAGGATTAATAGTAAAAATTGTTTTCGTTCTATTTTCAACAACTCAAACTTTTAATCTTATAAGTTGTAATGTTACAATGGATTCCCTTGCATATTCCATTCTACTATACTTTAGGATTTATATAACGTTAATTGTATTGAGTACCATTTCTTGTAAGGGGACTTATGTTAATTAAATAGAAATACAAGGTGCAGTAAATAGGATTGGTACAACTGAAAAGAATATAACAGTAAGTATGAGTGGTAAGAGAAGAGTGATTTGATTTAGAATCATGCTCACGGTGATAAGAATAAAGATGTAAGATTCAAAGTTAAAGAGAATCTAAATAAGGTAAGTGAGTCGCACCCACATTACAAGTGCTACCACTGACTTGGAACTCAGAAAAATAGTGGATGTATTCGTATTTTATTCTAATATTTTTCAAATAGTGGATATATTAGTTGCGAAAATAATTATATTTATTAGTAAAGAATAGAATCTGACACTAAATTACATCCAGAAATGAATTACAACACAATAATTTTTCCCAAAATGAATTTTTTTGATCCTATTCCTTGCTCCAAAATAAATATAAATATAAATAAGAAAGATATTTTAGTAAGCTGTCATAAAAATATTTTAAAACTGCATAATATTTATAGTAACTTTAGTTGCAGTATTACAGACTGAATTACAAGATTTCATACAATAAAGTTTTTTTTTAACGAATAAAAATTTTTTTTATTACGAAATAATGAAAAATATCAAGATGTTTAATATGAATGTTTAATATTTAAGTTTTCCTACTTCAAACTTTGGCAGTTCACGAAAGTTTTATCAAAAATAGTTGCCATTTGCAGTAAATTCAGTTACTTTAATTTACGTACAAGATATTAAATGGTCTTGATTTACAATTTAATTTACATATTCTGTCTTTCAGCTTTAACACAAAATGTACTATTTAAAACTGATTATCCACACATAATCCATGAAATCTTTTTCATAATTTAAAAATACTTTAATTTAAAAATACTTTAAGTTCTTTCATTTAAGACTAAGTACTAATAATAAAACTTTCAAAAGTTATTTCAAGAGTAAAATTCCTTTCTAATATTATATTCAAAGCATTCTGAGGGAATCACAATGGAACTCAAGCTTACTTGTACTTTAACACCTTAACTTATTACAAAAAAAGTTGCAATTATTTCTTCAATTTTTCATTACCACATCAGTATAAAAATTCCTCCGTCTTTTTCTTGCCTTTCTTATATTATTTGCCACACAACAAGCGAAACGGTTCTTATATAAGCATCAAACCCACATCAGGAAGGAATTTATTCCACGTGATTTTTATTGCTGTTTCCAGCGCAAGAAAAAAGGGAAAAGGCAGTGAAAGCATCTTCCTATTGAACTAGATAGCAGGGAAAAGTGATGACGAAATGGTGGCAGAAACTTTCTCCCGGACGATTTATATCCGGCACTTACGTCCCTTGACTTCGACTAGGGTGTGGATGATAAAAGAGACGACTTAATGCAGGCTTTAGTGGCGGGATTTAAGTTGGTCGTCTCCAAGTTTGTCCTGTATCCAGGAAGGAAGTGAGGAAAGATTATATAGGTTATCACCTTAATATTCCTCCCCACAAACGCAACAGTTATTTTATTATTAATTGATTAGGAATACCTTAGAAACAGTGAGAAATGCGTGTACAAAATTGCTACCGAATTTCGAATAACTTCCACCGAAATGAAATTTTTTGTAACTCATAATTGAGATTAATTTTAATTTTAGATTCAGTAAAAAGATATTTTAAATAACATGTACGAGTAAGTTAATTTATTCCTTATTTGAGAAATAAATTAATGATTATTAAATAAAATATTAAAAAAAAGTATTATAGAGCGCCTAGAATACTCTAGAATTACTGTATGAAAAGCATAGCGATTGTGTAGTGATATTTATTTCATTAGAGTTTGACTATAATCGAATTTAAAGTTATCCTTATTGAATATTTTGTGAGGAATTCGTCTGTATGTATTGCAGAGATTCTCAACCAGTGGGGTCCACTTCATATTTTGTCTTTAAAGTAGACACCATAAGAATCCGGTTTTGATGAAAGAGGATGTTGATATTGATAATAGTGCACGAAATTCTCTTGTTTTCAATGCAGGAAACTCATCATCCACTTCTGCCCCAAATTGAAAGTTTTATTTATTATTGAATTTCCTTTTGATTTCATAGTTTACAGGAAAGCCTATGGCTGTTTCTTTTTTTGGAAGTTTAGAGATCTTCGGTTGTGTTTTGAAATGGATACATAACCCACTTCTAACTTCTAACCAAGTTGTCGCGACTAAAAAATATTTGTAAAATTCTTTTTCAGCATATCTAAATGATTTTCAATTGTTACAAAAACAACTATCTCATGTTAATCTCCAGCCTTGTAGATTTTAAAGCATTCATCCACATTTGCAAATTATTTAAACACGTTGAAAAACGTCTCCGAGATAACTATCTTTCCTCGCAATAAAATAGTAAATGTACTGCAACCATGTCTAAACAAGTTCTAATAAGATTTTGAATTTTAGACGTCTCATTTTTGTATAATTTATCCCAGTTACAACCATCGTTAGCACAATATTTCGATCTAGACTCATTTTCTTGAAAGTCAAAGGTTTTCGGTAAATCATGCGAAGTGTTCAGACACATTGTGGAGATTTTTGTTTCATAAGTGCTTGTACACTTTGGAATTTTTCAAACATTGAACGAGCCCATCGGAGCAAATTCCAATATAATTCTTTCACTTTATGTTTGCCTCATTTATAAAATCATTTAATAAATCAAATAATTCAAGAGCTGTTGCTTAGAGTTCTATTGGTTTGTACAAAAATTGTTCTACTGTTGATACAGAATCTCAAAAACGAACATAAGTAATGAAACGAGCCTCTTTATTGCCATCACTTGCCTCATCAAACTGAATGGAAAACAATTTGTCTCAGAACTATTTAAAACGCTGAAGCTGTACATCTTCAGTTATATCACCAATTCAACAAACATTGGTGTAATTTGATAAAGATGTGGACTGCAACTGTTTGGAAAATATATCTTCAAACATATTTTCTACAATCTTAGTCGTAGTTAAAAAAAAATACTCTTTTCGCCAATAGTCTGAGGCTTTTTAGTTTTGGCTATTTTATTTGAAATTTTGTAAGAGTGAACACTTTTGTAACGTTAATTTTTTATAAGGATCTGTATCTCTTATTTAGTTTCAAGAATTACTTTGGACAAAAAGCTATCTAAGGAGTTTATATTTTTTGTAATGATTCATCATTCTTTTTAGTTAACTTACAAATTGTCGTTCAAAAATAAAGTTTTTCTAAATGAATCATATATTATGGATAAGTTTAGGTTTTACTAAAAATTTCACGTTTGAAACCATTACACAATCTTAAACATCCATATATTTATTTTGCGGTATAAATAATTTTGAACAGATGCTTTTCGAAACCAAAACAATCACAACCTATTATGTAAAAACTTATTATGTAAATTATCACTCACAATATTAATTTCTTTTCTTGTAATTACGAAACACCATTGTCAAAAAGTTGTTCAAAACGTTTATCTTCATCAAACACATAGAAGGACGAAGAGCAATCATTTTTTATTGGATTTATTAATCATACTTACAATTAAGCCTCTTTTGAAGAAATTCAATATAAAGCTCTTTTTTTAATTAGGGTGAATTTTTTTTTCTTAAGATATCTCGAATAGATTATGATGTTTATAAATTTTTCGAAAATAAGAGTAATGTACTCTACCTCTTAAAGTTTGTTTATACATTTATACAGTGCTTTATGAAATTACTAGACCGGTAAAGTTCTCTCGCATTTTTGAAGAAGACGTAATTTCAAAATTTAAGCAGGTGTATTTAAAAAGGATCAAGTGACACTTCCTGCACTAATTGCAAAATTAAAATATATATATATGTATTCCGAATTTTACTAAGATCTACTCATTTTCCTTAAATTTGAATAGGAGTTTTTAAGAAATTATGAAGACCATCAAAGAAAATTAGCATCTTATACGTCACACCAGAATCGTTATAAAACGCATACATTAGTATTTTTCATATTTTATTGCCGAATCACCTGAGAAATAAAGGTGCAGTATATGATTGTGTTATGCATAATTTATTTGAAGATGCCGGGGGGGTAAAGAGTTATCTGAGATCTACGTGAGAAACATTTTATTTCGTAAAGATACCTGTAAATCTAAAAGAGAAATACATAAGAGAGAGAGAGAAAGTCAGTGAAGTGTTCTAAATCTGTCACTTAAATGCCATAATTAGAAAAGATGCTTCAAATATAATGAAGTGATCTGGAAGAAAAAGTTTATTTACAGCAAGGAGCGATCTACCAATGTTTCGATTATCAACTAAAAAAAGGTCTTTAGACTCATAAAAGTTCAGAAAGTTTGAGCAAAAAAAAAAAAAAAAAAAGAAAAAACTTCCCATGTCACAATTTGGAAGTGTCTTAAAGCAAATACAAAATCAAAAGTTTTGAGAATGAAGTAAGCACCAAAGCTTTTCGAATATCATCGAGAAGAAAGACTGAAATAGATTAAAGATTAGATCTCATGAAACGATGAGTGGAAACCAATTATATTATGTGATGAAATTTAATTGTAATGGTCCTGATGGTTACAAACACTACTGGCACGACTTAAAGAAGGAACCAAAAAAATGCTTCAGTTGACAAATGGGAAGCGAATACGTAAAATGATTTTGGGAGCTTTTAGTCATGATGAAATTACAGGACGTAAGGTTTCCGCACAATATCAAGTAATGCTATATGGTTATCTATTTGCTAGGTGGTGCTAACTAGGTATTTTAGAATGACCTTACTTCTTGCCATATATCTAAACCCCCTCAGAAATGGTTTAAAATGAAAAAAAGTTATGTTTTTCCTCGGCCAAGTCAAAGGCTAAGCTTGAACCATATGGAAAACCTTAATGGTATATTATGCAAAATTTATGTGCTAATAATAAACAGGTTTCATCAGCCCATGAACTGGAATTAGCCATATGAAAAATGGCTCAATATTTCTAAATTTGAACTAAACCAGCTGGTTATTTCAATGAAAAGAAAGTGTGTGATGTTTTCAGGAAAATGAAGACCACTATTTGATTGATTTTAATACTTATTTTGTTTTTAGATACGTTGTCTTATAATATGTTAACATGTATTTTTTTTATATATATATTTATTTCTATATTAATTTTATTGACTTAATCACACAATTATTATATCATTCAAAATTATTGAAACCTAGTTATAATAAATATATATGTTGTAATATCATATTTCCTTTGTTTGAATTATATTTCAAACCTTTCCTTATTTCCTATTTTTCAAGATTAAAATAATCTTATAATTTCTTAATGGAATGTATTCCAAGCAATTATATCACATGAAGTAAGCTCGTCGTTCAACAACACAAAAAGGACCCATGACATAGATTATTTCCCATGAGCATTACATCAATCAAAATATGCCATAAAAACAACTTGTAAGAATTTATTAATAGTTTACAACAAAATGTTATGAAAAACAAGTATACTTTTACAATAGCTGGAGAAATGTGAATGTATGCAAAAGATGGTACTGTAAGGAGGTTACTCAGGTTTCAAAATTAATAAAATAAAAACAAAAATAAATGATACAGGAAAAACAATTTTATTTTTTAAGAAATGCATAAAATGTTATCGTTATTCAAGAAGTTTCAAAAATTAAAATCGTAAATGGCGATGAAGTTATGAAGCTTCTCTCACAAAAGTTCGTCAAAGTCCTTTGAATCGTTTCCCGTAGAATAGCATCGATTTCTTGCTTTATTACTGACCTTAGATAATTTGAAATAATTATCCGGTGTTATTCTCAAGATTTGATGTATCCCCACAGAAAAAAAATCACTAGAGTTAGATCAGGAAAATATGTTGGAAGGGCACCCAATATCATAATTATAGCAGTGAAAAAATATGACCCAGGAAATATTTCTCAGGGAATTCTAAGTAAATGTAATGAAGTACATGATTAGTACCAATTTTTTGGAATTATATATTTCCCTGATTATGATCCTCAAGCAATTTAAAGACTGCGGATGAAGAAAGTCTTAAATTGCTCACTATACCAATTTGGTGTAACAATGTCCTTTCCAAAAAATACAGACTCCGTTTGCCAAAATACCAATGGAACACCAGGGGGTAATCTTCGGACTGTGAAGTGGTCTTTTTTGGAGTTCGTGAGAGTTGCTGCCAAACCTAAAATTCTGTTTGTCAACCATTCTTGAGAAACGGAGTTGAACTTCCTCTCTGCATATTAGAACAACTGCTATGGAAATTATATGAAGGGTATCTCGACACAAATTTTATAATCCCTTTCACTAGCTTTATACGGTCATTAATTACGCATGATTTCTGCAAATATCGCAAATATCGATGTCTGAAAAGGGCATGATCTCTTGCATCTAAATGACTACACCCATTATCTTATCTCACCGATTTTTGAGCTACACCTCAAGTAAACCACAGTGGCCTCTCTCAGCATCTCTCATATCCACATCTCTTACTTCTAAATGTATCAATAACTTATTTTCATCAAATACAGAAAAGTCACATATAAAAATATAAACTCCAACATAAAGGCAAAAGCCACAAGGTATTCAACTTTACTGCATATTACTCCCAATTTAACATTATGTAAAGGAATCGGATATTAAGATCATTTCAAGATACTATAATTATACATTAATTCACTCTCTTTTGTTGTTCATATAGCGAATAAATTTCTCATAAGTTTTACCACCACGGAGGCAAAGTGATCATGGTTTTCTAGTTCATGGCCAGTGTCTTTTTCGTCGAGTTGTGAATTATATTCCTGAAGCTACTAAAGACCCTCATAAAGCCGGCTTGATGCACGTTAAATCTTTCAAGTTCACAAAATCTCCCTTGTTGGGGTGTGAAAATATGGAGCTAGAATATACCAGCTAGGATGTCGTCCTAGTCCCTTAACCGAGGTTCAGAATTTCGAGAACCGTCTACAATTACTTGTTGTTTCTAAGGTTGACGTTAATTTACAATGAACTATTTTTATGTATTTTACAGTGTTCTTACACGTGTTTAGTATTTTGGAATTATTTTTGATAATTTATAAGATTTCATCGACCCTTTTCGCCATACCAGAAAATCATTTATTAAACAAAGTGGCATTTTGCCGACAACGAAACTCTTTTGTCACCTTAAATTTGGAAGAAAAATGATAAAAATTTACAATCTCCATACTACAGACAGAATACAGAAGAGCATTTTTGAATTATGAAATATGTGTGTAAATATAACATGTGGTATCGAAACGATATTCCTTTGGTTTGAAAGAAAGACAAATAGTAGTGCTGCTACGATAAAGATTTTGGCAAGAAAGTATTCATCCTTTACAAGCAATGAAAGAAAAAACTGTGGAGAGATCTCCACCATTTTTGTTGAGATTCTTAGAACTCTTGTAAAATATAAGAATGAAGAGCTGCGATATTCCAACATTTCAAAGTTAACCATCATTATTACTTTGTTGATCCGACGATTGGTGTTTGTACATAAAACACTAAAAGACTGAGGGGATCGGCCAAATGGTGTATAAAAAAAGCGTCGGGAAACCGATAACAACCATTTAAATTCATATATAGATGAAATATGATGTTATATAAAATTCATTATAGATGAATTTATATGGCATCTTGGTTTTATTTTAAAGAGGATTTACTCGTACTCGTTACTATTTTGAATGGAATTGAGGATTTTTGATCGGCGAAATGATCGGTGCGAGTTCTACTGGAAATGCGCCAACTTTCATTAATTGGAGGAAAATTTCGCCAACTTTCATGATAGATGGGATTTTACACAAGTACTGTATTTTCATATGAGTAACTTGAAGTTGCTTGATTTCGATTTTTCAGAGAATAAATTTGAGCTCGCAAAATGACATGCCGCGTCTAGTGTTTAGGAATACTTCTTCACATGTGATTGGACATTTTGCCCCATTAACCAAATGACGACAAGTAATGGTCTATCACCCCATTAACTAGGAATCTGATGCTTCTAATACTTTCAGGCTACAGTAACATTTCTTGAAAATTATAACTGTTAAATTATAACGTTTGTCATACTGGAGGTAACACTACTCGCAGTTCTGTGCAGTGTTATATATTTATTTCATTTGAAATGAAAAATTTATAGCTTGGAGTGGTTATTGTTGGAACTAGAATAGTTTTTTAATATAAGATTTCACTTGATTTGATAATTTTTATACTAGACATATTTCAGTTTTCATTAACATGGCATTTAACATTTATGAATAATTTTTTTGAAAGGGAGGGACAAATTTGCTCAGAAAAAACAAAGAGTTTGTTAAAAAAATGTATTGCATATTAGAAGACTTCATTGTGTTTTCAATAACAAATATAGTTTCTCTTGTAATACACACATTGATGATAAGGAATTATACTAAGAGTACAAATAAATAAAACAGTTGAATAACAATCATTATTGTTCACTTTATTTATGCATCATAAGAAATATAAACTACAATATTAACGTATTCAAAATTCCTTGTTGATGATGAATGTGTATTTTTTTGTATCGATCCTAGTTCCTTACTTAATTATAAAATACATAAATTCGAAATGGTACCTTTGTTGTATATAACCTGTATTACTATTTCTTCCTTAACAATCAATATGGGATTCTAATTTCATATGGTAGTCATAACAATCATAACTTATCATTAGATGTAAAGTATTTTTTAGCTAAAATATTATTTTAAAAGTGGTAAAGAGAGTATTTTGAAACAGTATGAGTTAATCACCCGTTACCTTTTCAACGTTTTTTAAAAAATTATTTTTCCTTTTTGGAAAGGAACTCCCTTTAAGAAAATCGAGTAAATCTATACTTTGGTTATTTTAATGGCCGCAGTAGCTCATGAACTAGCTCATAACCGGAATTATTTTCTTCGAATCGTTTCTCGAGTCTTAATCACATAAACAACCCATAGTGTAATGGTGCTGGTGTACATTAAATCAGAACTCAACTTATTTTAATTGGTTTAGTATAGAAGTTAGAATAGTAGAAGCCTGTTCAAGTTTCCTCATCGTCACTTAACTCAGGTTCAAAATTGGGATATTTGTCGTCTATGCTCTTTTAAGTTCTGTACCTACAGACCTTGAGTTGCTGTATAAATGCAGATTTAATAGGCAATAAATATGATGGGCTATTGGTGAAAAACATAGTAAATTAAACCATGATAAGATGAAGAGGAATATATTTGAATCAGTACTCTCTCATCTGCTCCACGCACAAAAGGACAATGAATCCCTGTAAGATTTAAATGCATAATGACCTCATTATTCAATAATTTGATGGAACCAGGAACTGAACCTACCATGGCATTAGATCTGAGCTTGTAACTTTCATTAAAATTTAAAGAATATTTGATGATATGTTGGGTTTGATTTCTACTAAGTTTAGTTATGTATACGGAGTTATTGTAAGACAATTGGTTCTCTTAACTTAATTTACTTAATGCTATTATGTAGTCAATTTTAAAGCAGAAAAAGTTGCATAATATTTTACATTATACCATTTTACTTTAATTGTTTTTTTGTTTTTTTTTACAGTTTACTCAAAGTAAATTTTAACTTAGTGAAAAAAAAAATTCAAAAAGGCTTAATCGTAATTATAAGACACTATGCATAAGAAAAAAGATTAAGATGATAGCACTAAAATTAAAAAGAAAAAAACCAAAAATTAAACTTATTTTTGTACCCATAATTTCATTTAAATTAATGGATATGCAAAAGACATTGCAACATTTATAAGGTATTCAGCAAAATACAATAAATACCAAATAGGTTTCTATATCTGTAGAAGATGGGCCACGAAAAGTAATAAAAAATTATATATATATATATATATATATATATATATATATATTTATCTCAATAATTAAAAATATGTATATAAATGTTGTGATGATAAATTCAATTTATCGTCTTCCTTTTTAATAAATTCCTTAATAAATATTTTCCTCTATTTTTAAAGTATACGGATTTGATTCTGCTCGTGTTATAATATATCAATAGTTTCTTTTAATTGTTGAATTAACGAAATTATCTAGGGCACCTACCCTTTCCTCCCTTATGTACAAAAGTTCTGGTCAATCTAATTCTCTCTTTTCTCTTCACTTCACTTGCTGTGTGAGCCACTGAAGCCCGCTCGTTTTATTTCGTCATGGATTGAAATTATAAGTGTATAAAAGGTTCCAGAATCAATAGGAAATCAAATAATCTTTACCTATAATGATTACCTTATTTTTTTTCCTTTTGAAACATTAATGTTAACATCACTAAGAAATGATATAAGGCGGTAGGGAAAGTGGCCCAGAAATCTTGAATTTCATGATGCCGATAGGATAAACTTTGTTCTAAAACTTCTTGGGACTTAAACGAAAATATGCCATAGAAAAAAGCCAAAATAATTTATTTATCTATTTGAAAATGATTCCTCATGAAAAATGGGAATTTCGCTTCAAATTAACATTAATAATAAAATATATAAAGCACTATTAATGTTAATTATACATAACTTCACATTATTCCCAATCAAACTAAACATTACAAATTATAAATAGTATAACCAAATGAAAAAAAAAATGTTAAAATTCCTCAAACCTACAATTACTATGAATCATTTGAAAAATTAATAAAATGTCAAAATAAGCTAAGAATTCATGCTAAAAATATTATCCTTATTTATATAGTTAGGAGAAATATTATAATGAAATAGCATATAAATTTATACTGAAATAAAAATTAAGTATATTGATTTTAATTCAAAACCAATATATAACATTACTTAAGAATCACAACCAAATTATATACAAATCCCCTCCATAAAGACAGCAAATCTTAAGGCACAAAAAAAATTAATGAGTAGCAAAATTATATATATATATATATGTTTGTGTGTGCGTATAAAATCTATAATAAATTGAGTTATTCAATTTTTCTTTAAAACTTACAAATAAATTAAGAAGTTATTTCGAAAGTTAACATTATATCAAAATATAAAAATCATAACTGAACCATTAAGAAATAAGACGTAAACCAAACCAAATATGGACAGATAAAATTCTAAATTAGAAAGTGAATGATTGTACACTATAAAATTAAACTATTTAAGAAAAACTATTAATTAAAAAGTAAGTAAATTAAAAGAGAAATAAGTAGACTAAAACCCGAAATTTCAAAAGTTATAGAAAATTTTCAAAACCAAAAGTTTGAGAAGAAAAGGGAACTGGAAATCAATATATTCAATGTTGTAACAGGCTTCAGGTTGTTAGGCTTATTCTAGAATTATTAGCTCTAATGAATTCATTCCCATTAACAAAGCATATTAATAAAACTGGTTGTAAAACTAAAAATACAAGTTAAAAAAGTCTAAAGGCAAATTCAAAAAACATGAAAATTCAGTTAAAATAAACAAAATAAGAAAAGAAAACATTACAAGTTCGAGTAAACTCTTAAAAACAAAGGGAAAAAACACAAATATTATTAAATACCACAGACAAACATTCAAGCACATATTCTCGTTGACTTCTAAATAAATTGTAATTGTATAAAAAGTTATCCAATTGCTATGTTTATTTAAGGAATCTTTATGAAATCAAGAAGTTAGAATATTTTCATTTTCAAGGGAAATCCAAGCCATGATGAAAACTCAGTGCTCAGAGTTGTGCCTCAGACAGTCCAAGTATCAAAAGAAGGTAAGATCCCCTAAGACAATAGATTGTTAAGTGTTTATACCTTAAAAATAGGATTTCCCTGATTTTCATTAAATCATTGCCTAATTGAGGCTGGGGAACCTATCAGGCAAATAAATATTAGAGTAACTGAAAGGGAAAGTCAGCGCAGTTTTGTTTGAAAAGAGGGTCTATAAAAACGTTTAATTTTAAGGGAGGACGATAAATTGAATTTATTAAACACATACGCGTAAGAGCGCATGAACGCATACTTAAGCCGGCACGCACACACACTCATATTTATAATGTAATTTGACATTCTTATAATTTTTCTAATTAATTTCAACCCAGAAATTGCAGCAGAGATTCACATTTTTATCCTCCTTATTTAAATTTAATGAAAATTAATGTAAACTCTTATGAAACAGATTTTTTTTAGATGTTAGTTTAAAAGTTGAGAATAATATGATTGTAAATAATATTTTACAAGGTAAATAGTTTCTTACTCCCTATTATTAAAGTACATTTCCTTGATAGCAAAATAAGTTTAAATGTGTGTAGAAATATTTTACATAATTTTTTACCTAGCAACATTAAATTAGTTATTATGCTTTAAATATTCAAAATAAGCTATTTTTCACATGTGTAAAAGATGATTATATAATTAATTTTTTTATGGAGAAACTTAATAAAAAAAACAACAATAAAACTGGTTAAATGTAAAACCTCTTTATTTTGTGTATTTTAGGGTTTTAATTTTTATGATAGGATTTTGATAATTTTAAATAATGTTTTTTTATGTAAGGATTATTTTGATTAAATTTAAATTTAATTTTAATTTTTAATTTTTTTATTATTTCTAACGTTGTTTTATTATTTATTTATTCATTTTCATTTTATTTGCTATTTAGATACCTTTTTTATTACTTGATTTCCTTAATTTTTATTTTTAAATTTCTTAATTATTTTACTTCATTTTTAAATTTTTACATTTCTTAAAAAAATAATTTTTCTTCTTATTACTGTAATTTAATTAATCACTTAAGTGTTACCTAAACTTTTCTTTTAAGAACTAGTTATGAAATAGTTTGGTAGAGGGCGTTGTTTTAATTTTTAATTCTAGTTTCAATATTCCATGTAAGTTGTGCTGGCATTGAACGTTGACTGTTTATTTCCAGATTTTATTTTGTTGTCATTCTGGTAACGTTTAAAAAAAGTTTTATTTCTAGAGTTTAATTTTGATATTCAAGCAACGTTTAAAAATAGTTTTCTCCACTTGGGAAATTAGTATGGGGTCTTGCTACAAGCTTATTTTTTACCAATTTTTATGCTTTTTGAAGAATTTTTACGATCTGAAATTAAGCAGTGGAAGTTATTAGTTGTGATTAAATCTTTTTTATAAATTTTATTTGTTTCTATTATGCAAATTTATAAAATTGTTTTCATATCTTTGAGTTACATGTATGCAATATTAATACAAGAGAAAGGTTATATTTAAAAAAATTTGAATTTTCCCTAAAATTTCCTTTTTTTTTTCTTTTGGTTTTTGCAGATTTTATTATTATTATTATTTTGTTTTGTTTTTTGCGTGTTTTTATTTTTAAACTAATTTTTTAGGTTTCGGTTTTCAGATTTTTGTAAATTTACATTTTTGGTGATACAATAATTTTTTTAGTATACATTTTGTTGATTAGGATATTTAGATCTATAGTTCGAGAATAGGCGAGCTTAACAGTCTAAAGCCTGTTACAGCAATCTGTATATTGTTCTCCATTTTTGTCTTTTTAAAATATTATGCATATATATATACATTAACTAAATTAAAAATTATGCAAAGTTTAAATTAAAGTTAAGAAGTTATAAGAATATTCTTGGAAATACAGAAAATAAAAAAAAATTATGAGGTTTTTAAATTAAAAAATTAACTTATTCAGAAAAAAAAAATAAATGCAAAAACTTAATAACAAGGATAATACATATATGGCGAAACATGAAGAGATAATAGTGAAAGAAAATCCCTTATTGAACAAAATTGAAATAAAACTGTGCAACTTTGGCTCTAGATTAGGATAGAAGTACTGTGCATATGCATATCTTAACGATCAAACCTGCGGAATTGGTAATTGCTGTATGCGACAAAAGACATAGCTTAGTATATCACAGAAGCTAAAAATTAGAAAACAAAGGAAAAGTACCAAAAATTTCTATTTTAAATAAAAATTGTAAGAAATAAAACGTAAAAAATAACTAGTTTAAATCCGAATAAATAGAATTATAGCTGAGGAATAAAATAGAATGAAAATGCTCTCATTTTTATACAACAATAAAGTCTTCATTTTAGCTCAAGACTAACAATTACCTCTAAAAATTCAAATCCTTAAGATATCCGTACACTTTTAAAAGCTATTTTTGTCAAAATTTTTGATTTTCTAATTTTAATGTCAGTTTAAAATTTAAACTTTTTTCTTTCTAATAGTGTTTGAATTTTGCTTATACCTTATTTGGAACTTAAGTTACAGGGATTTGAATTTTACTCGGTAGCTAATTTTTAATTGCATTTGAAAGTTTGTTTTTGGTTTTTCTCAAAATCAGTTTTCTCGACATATTCACATATAGCAACATAGATATCAGAAACAGTTATGAACCAAATTAATTTAAATTTTGCAAGTATCTTCCTTCTATAGTTTTTAAGATCTCCAACTACTTTTATGTTTGTAGAATTGTTACGTTTTCAGTAACAAAGGTGTAAATCATGTACTGTTATAACTTTTTCTTGATTTTTCATTGTTATTTGACTCAAAACACAATAAAAATTGTAGAAATATGATTTTCATCATGGAAGTAGTACCAGCCACAAAAAATGTTATGATGAATAGGATAAAATTTACAGAATAAAGATATTTTTGTTTACTTTTGAGTTATGAGAGTTATTCTGATAATAAAATTATGTACTATTTTCTCCATGTTTTCTACTCCATTTTTTTTTAAAATTAAAAGCAGATTATTAAATGTGGTTTTCATAGTTTTAGGTTATATTTTAGCATTAAAGATATTTTGATAGCAAATATCAATGTATTTCAAAAAGTGTTCTCCGAAGGTGTACGGATACCTTAAACTTATTGATGTTATCGGCCTAAAGAATCAGAATTATAATTAAGAAGAAAAAAATAAAACAACGCTAAAAATAGATTTTAAAGAAGATTCTAAAAATTTACTAAAAAATAATAAAACTGCAATTATATATATATATATATATATATTCAATCAACACCATACAAATATTTGAAAGCTACTTCTTTTGACATCGATTATCCTTCGGCAAAAAAGAATTAAAATTGACACATAAATAAAGTACTAGATTTTATTTGAAACACGGTAAAAGAAATTCGCTTAAGAATTTGAACTGTTTTTGCTATTACATACTAACGCTGTCTCTACTCTGAACTGATTAAATAAGTCACAAGCATGAACATTTTAATCTTGTGCTCCGTTTAAGTTTGGAAGAAATTTCGAGACAAGAAAAAGTAACAACGGAGAAACATCATTTTATGAATATTTAATAAGTCTACGGAGTACATAAAAACTGCTTTTAAAATTACTCTACCCCCTTAGTGGCTTAAGGCCGATTGTTTAAATCTGAAATCTCGGAAGAGTTTTCGAAATTTGATTAATTTTAAATTTAATTGATAGAATGGAGTTGAATTCGTCTGGAACAAATTTATACTCAAAGTAATTTTTTTTAAAATAAAACTTTTCTGTGATGAAATATTGAAAGATAAAACTGGTAATCAAGGAATTCTGTTTTTCCACTTAAATAAAACTCAAGATTTTATTTGAAAATAAACTCATTCTACTAAAATATTAATTTTGAAATGAATTTAATAGTAAACTAAATGTTTAAACTCGTTATATTCTTAAAAGAAGGAAGGGAAAGTTTTATGAATATGCATTTATACTATGTCCAAGTGTAGAGGGGAATCTAAAACAAAAATCAACTATAGTTGAAGGGAAAAAAACCCTGGACACACTCAATATTAACATATGCAATTTTTATCACAGATGAACTAAATCGGTATCACTCTTAAGGGGTGTCAGGACCTTTAAAACTTTCAAAAAATCGATTTTCTAAAAATAAGTTTTTTATATAATTTGGATTATTCTGAATAATTTGGTACCAATAGTGTTTTGATATTCCTATTAGTTGCAAAGTTATAGTCATTCAAAACGAAGTCACTTTTGCGAAAAAAATCCCAGTGTGGGTGTGGTCAAAAACATGGCGGCTGACACACCCACTTTAGTTCTTGTTTTGCTTTCCCGCACTCTAGTTTAATCTTAAGATTTTTCGCAATTAATTTGGCCTCAGTTTTTAATAAATATTTTTTCTGTAAAGTAGGAAATAAACAACTAAATTTCCCCATGTTCCACATTCTTCATGGTTTGTTTACAAGTGTGCGAGAATTTTTGATTAGAATTTAATGTACTTATTTGCAGCTATTTGAACCTATTTTCTTTCAAATTTTAGCGTAATTACTATGGGTAATAAGAGAAAAGGTAACAAAACGCGATCAAAAAGATCGTTTTGTGGAAATCAATTTCTCCAAAAAGAAAATATTGATGGGTGCAAGTTTTTTGCCCGAGTTGAAAAAAAAGTCAGCGCTTCATCAAAAAAACTATCTACTTCTTTTGTTCATTATGAAAATGTAGAAACAGAAACATGTGAAAACTTTAATGGATATCGCATGATTGACGTATCAGCATTTTTAAAGTTTTTTAATGATACTGCCATGTGCAAGAATTGCCAATCTCCATTAATTCTGACTGAAAAATCAAAAATTGGACTATATTCATTATTTCAAGTTCATTGTTCGAGATGTGATTATTCGTCTAACTTTCGAAGTTGTCCAATGATTGGTGTAAAAAAGAATGTGCCAGAAATTAACAGAAGATCTGTTTTAGCTATGCGGAGCATAGGTGAAGGTTTGACTGCTCTTCAAACTTTTTGTTCTGTAATGAGTTTGCCTTCCCCGATATCACAAAAGACATATGACCTCATAAACACTAAAATTTTGAGCTCAACGAAAGACTTAGCTCTTTCTTCCATGAAAAACGCAGTTACGGAAGAAAAATCTTTGACCGAAAATACAAATACACTCACAGTTAGCGGTGATGGTACTTGGAAGACGAGGGGGCATATGTCATTGATTGGCGTATGCACTCTAGTTGGTGCCGAGTCTGGCAAGGTTGTTGACATTGAGGTGATGTCGTCTTTTTGCAAAGGATGTGTTTCATATAAAGGATTGAAATTTGGACCCACCTACTTGCAGTGGTTGTCTAAACATAAACCTGTATGTAAAAAAAATCATTCCGGTTCTGCAGGTAAAATGGAAGTAGATGGTATGAAACGCATTTTTCTCAGATCCCAACAGAAGCACAATGCCAAATATTTACGATATATAGGTGATGGAGACAGTAAAACATTTCTTGCGCTGTCAAATGAATACCCATATGGGAAAGACGTGCAATTAGAAAAAATCGAGTGTGTTGGCCATGTGCAGAAAAGGATGGGCAGCAGATTACGAAAACTCAAAGCATTGCAGGGAAATAAAAAACTTTCTGATGGAAAAACAATTGGGGGAAAAGGAAGACTAACAGACGTCTTAATTAATAAGCTGACCACTTACTATGGTAATGCCATCCGAGGGAACAGTACTGATGTGAGAAGCATGAGGACAGCTATTTGGTCCATCTGGGCACATTCAGGCAGCACTGATAAGGAACCCATGCATTGGTTCTGTCCGAAAGGTCCGAATTCTTGGTGTCGTTATAATAATGCAGAATGTGATAAGAAGCATGAATATAAACACAAGAATTCGGTCCCCAAAGCTGTGATGGAGGTCATTAAGCCTGTTTTCAAAGATCTTTCTCATCCTTCACTTCTGAAAAAGTGCTTAGGTGGGAAAACACAAAATCCTAATGAGTCTCTCAACTCATTAATTTGGAAGTTTTGCCCAAAAGTTGTAGGATGTGGTCGTAATGTGGCAGAAATTGCTGCCTATTTAGGTACGTGTGTTTACAATGATGGGCAAAGTTCCTTGGTTTCCGTAGCAAAAAATTTAGATTTGCTCATTAATAAGAAAATGAAAATGCATTTTCAAATCTTGGATAAACTGCGAATCAAGAAAGCCGAAAAACGTGTAAGCGAACAGTCACATGAAGCTCGGAAAACAAAAAGACTGAAAGTTATAAAAGATAATGAAAACATGAGAAAGAAAGAAGGAGATGTTTATGTGCCAGGAGGTTTTTAAATGTTTTTTTCCACATTACTGGAATAAAAATTATATTTTTCACAGTTAAATATTGAGCTGTTCATTTCTAACGTGACATTGTTTGTAATAGTTTGAAATGTCATAATGATATACCATGCAATAATTTATACATAATAGTCTGAATAAGCTTTTAAATAATGTTATGTATAATTTGTACCTTATATTTTATAATTTTACTGCATCACTTTATTGAAATGTATGCTTTTAGAAAAATATCTCAACTGCTGTGAAGCTTTTTTTAAATCTTTTTAGGATTACATAATAAATCAAATAATTCTGTTGGTTGTATGTTCACTGTTAATTGTTAAAATTAAGATTTTTTTTCTTAAAATTATGAATGCTTTATTTGATGAGTAACTAAATAAGTTTTAAATTATTCTAAATTTTAGATTTACAATATATTCCAATTTTTTTTTCTTTTACTTTTTTTATATTCTACACAAGATATATAAAGTGGTTATGCACCTTTAAGAAGTTATTTTGTATAACTTAAACCTAAAGTTAAGTCATTAATACTGTCACATTTTGTAAATGTGTGTATATTTTCAAATACCAAAAATGTCGAAATAACTCAATAGTCTTTCTTTATGACATTTGTGGCCCATAAAGTGAATTAAACCAAATTAATACTATATATATAATGTGTATTTGTAAAATAATGACTTAATTATGAAATGAGAGGTTTTTTATGTTGGCTATTATAGTGGGTGGGAAATTATTCAAATTTTTAACTTTAAAGTCATTTTTCTCAAAACATGCTTTTTTCAATTTTCACGTAAGACGTATGAAATACTAATTATTAGAAATGGATGAAAACTTGTACATATCTTCTAATTACTATTCTCTAGATGCTAAAGCTAAATTTAAAGTAATTTGATGGAAAATATTTTTTTAAAAATTTTTTTAATTATCAAAAACTTCAAAAATTTACAGTTTTCAAGTTTTAAACTTTTTAAAAAAATATTGACAAAGTATTTTGGAAAAGAAATAGGTTCAGCACCTGAAATCAAATGTTAGGTTTAATTTGAGACTATTTTGATGGTATTAGCATAATATTTGAACTGTACGTTTAATTTGAAGTGAAACTCTCATTTCCAGAAGAAAAAAAATTAAGTCTTCAAAATACAGCAAATAACTTTTTTTAAAAAAATAAATTTTTATATTTAACTATTAAATTATACACATGAAACCATTTTAAACTCATAAAAAAATTTTCATCAATTTCAGTTGATTGTTATGCATAATACAGAAGTTTAAATAAAAGGCATTTTAGACACATTTTTCGAAGGTTAAAGGGTCCTGACACCCCTTAAAAGATCCAAGGGAACTAATGATTTTGCATTATGATAATGTATTTTACATTGGTTAGTTTACATTCCTTAAGGCTCCTGTCTACCACCCCTTTCGATTTTGAGAACGTAATGTTAATTATACGAAATTTCCATTATCTTCTTTAATTTTACATAATTTAATATATTTAAATGCTATGAAGTGCTTTTGATGAAGCAAAAAATACCAAAATTTCTCCTGGATCATATTTCTTTTCCGAATTTTGAAATTATCTTAGAATATATTTTAATGAATAAAAAACCTCATGAGCGAATAATTAAATTAGGCGTACAAATATTTTTTTAAAAATATAATGAAAAAACGTAATTCAGCAGAAAACCTCATTAGCTTTTGTTCTTTCGGATACAATATTTATATTCAAATATGTAAAATAGTAAAAAATTGAAGACAATAATAGAAATTCCATAGGATTAAGATTACGTTCACGAAATCAAAATGGTTGGTTGACGGAAGTCTTAAGTCATGCAATTAATTAACATTCCACGCTAAATCATTTTGAAGCTAAATTTATGAATTGGATATTTACATCAATTTATGAAATGTTTTGATAAATTGTAACCAGTTTAAGTAATATATAATATATCGAGACTATCACAAATGAGAAAATACTATCTGTATCTGAATGTACCTACTACAGGTAAAAATACTTATTACTTCTTCTAAATTATCTACCTACAACTATTACAGTTACATCTAAGAACTACTAGCACTGCTACATCTATATATTATTACTACTACTATCTACTAGATCAACTGCATCTATCTACATCTAATGTCTGGAAAATAAGAATAATGTGTCATCAGTTCTGTTGATCATTATATATAATGAAACTCCAAATAATGTCTTATCGATTATTATTATGTATAATGAAACTCTTAAGTAAGGGTCAATTAAATTGTTAATATGAATGCATTGTCTTTTTGAAATGGACAAGGGGACATGTTTTGAATTTACTTTAATATCCATTAAAATTAAGCACCATAAATATTTCAACAGAATCTTTCTTTTTATTTTTTTGTTGCGTTATATTTTGTGTAACTGCAACTAATACTACAGATTCGCCTCCTTTTTAAATGGGCTCATCTATTTTATTTTTAAGATTTAAGTTCATAAAAAATAAATGAAAAATGCGAGAAAAATGATTTCGTAAATTGGTGTTCTCTGTTACTCCTGCGAGTAACCGAATAGTCTCATCGCAAAGTTAAATTTAAATCGCAACTTTTGATGTCTTAGACATGTGGATTTAAATGTCAGTTATGGAATAACATTAATATTCTCTAATATTAAATTGGTGAAATTCCCGTCTACATTAGATGATGATAAAATATCACAGAAAACTCTAAAATAAAACACTAAATCCTAAAAGTTTTGGCTGAAATAAACATTTCTTTATTAGAACATTCATATTTCTTTTGTGATTCTTTCTATTCCATTTTTATATATTCTTACAACTATATTTCCCTCTGCCTTACTTACCTTGAGAACATCTGTAATTGTAAAAATATGGTGGTCTCTACAATTAATTTTTTTAGTCATATATTTCTTGCATTTTATAAAAGAAACAGAATTCGCTCAGTGTCATTCAATTTTGGAAAAGTGGGGATTAATTATAGATTATATATAAATATGTATATATATATATATATATATATATATATATATATATATATATATATACAGAGAGAGATACCTAGGCATTCTATAGAATGATAATTACTATTAGGCAAAATATGAAAAACGGTTCTTATGAGGCTATTAAATAAAAGACTTGCAAAATACAAATGTTATTTTGAAAAAATAATGAGAGGGCTATTTTTTTATTCCAAATACGTAAAGAAAAAATATAAGTCGTTCAAAATAAAAATTATGCATTTCTTACTAAGCGAAATAAAAGTTTCATATAAAAATAAGAAATTAAAATTAATCTACTTGTTGCAACATGATAGGCTTGAATGACATTGTGAATTGCAATTTAATACGTTTTTCTTGCAAATACATTTCATATTTTAGCACTTCGTTTTACACATACATTTGATGACTCCTTGACTGCTACCACTGAACTAAGCAATTGCAATTCCTGACCGGATAGAAATTTCATGGTCAGGAAAATCTTCAATTCTGAGCAAGTTCTTCGGGCATAGAGTGAATTGCGATCTCGCATATACTATTTTTAAAAAATTCCAATAGAAGCTCCGAATTGGTAGAAACTATATTCTTGTTACACTAATCATAAAGTTGGTTACCACATTATTGGCAAATTTCCAATAATGTGCTGACTGGCTCCAGATAGTACTCCAAGCAACGAGAATATGTCTATTAGATTATAGGCTACATCTTCACTTCTTTTTGTCGTTAGAGACTTAAGAATCACAAATTTTGTGAGATGATGTTAGTGCACCATAATAAATGTGTATTCGCTATCTGGTCGAGACTGAAAGGCAGTAAGATCTACCTGACAACGGGAATTAAATTTGGAGAAATTCATAGGTTTCACAACCATGCTCTTTTTAATACCTTTCTGTTTTTTCTGGAGAGTCTCACAAAGGCGGATGAATAGTTCAGTATCATGGCGTGTAATGTTTTTGTGTTTAGTTGAAAGTTTTTTCAACATTCTATCACGTTTTCGTGTTGAAAACCAAATGAGATTTATAAGGTACGTGAAATAGTTCTAGGGTCTGTGATGTAATACTGTCCAGTGCTAACGACTTCTTTAATAGTATAAAAGACTTTACTTATGTTTTCTACAATCATCACATTATAGTGATTCAGCAACCAATAGTCCCTGGGTTCCTTCAAACTTGTCATTTTGGCTTTTTGTGTATTATCTATTAACTTCTGGTAAGTAGTTTTGGTTATGAAAATGTTTTTTGCACCATTAACTCGAACTTTGGACAGTTCATTGTCGAAACGTTGTTTCATGTCTATAGACCATAACGCCTCCACCACTACAGCTCGCTCCTCCATTTTTATGGAACACAGGAAAAAACTAATTCTTTGTAAGAACAAATTTAAGTGAAATTGCGTATTTTGACACTCCCGAACCAACCGCAAAGTGCAACTGACGAATTCTAAGCCTGAGGGGCGTGTTAAAAGACAATTGTCTTGCTTCATGATATTCGAAACGAATCGGAGATGTATTTCATTTTTTGCCGGTTTCTCATTTGGCATTCTATAGAATACTTAGGAAATGTATGAAATATGAATCGTTTCATATATTATCTGCTAGGTTTAGGCATTATATACAATACCTAGGTATTCTATAGAATGCCGGATTTCAAACTTTGCCGATAACATATACATGTATATTAAAAAAGTTGATTAAAAGAAAAATGTTCTTTTTTATAATTATTTAGGCGAATGTATCGAAAGTGCATCAATATTATAATGTATGAAAATTAGAGCACCACTTAAGGCTGCAGCCAACAGGCCCATTTGATTTCGCGAACATAATGTTAATCTTATGGAATTACTACTACCGTCCTCAAACCTTCATTATTTTAAAACGTTTTTCTGAATTTCACTTGGTGTGTGTGTGTCATCAAATTTTCGATCGTTAATTTAACCAACTTCCCATCAAGATAGAACTCTGAAACCTTGGGAAACGTTCTCATTCGCCTAACAATGCGATATTTAGACATTTGCGACAAGTTTTAGCTAGTATTTTCTTCAATAATGTAGTTTATCTCAACCACTTGGCGCGATTTCAAAAATTGGCACCAAACTTGGCGATTTTTTTGTTTGGCTGAACGTTAAGTCCGTAAAACGGACCAGGGTAGCCACATTTGGCAAAATACTGCCAAATAATTCTTGTCGCCAAGAGTGATTGGGTTAAACTGCATTCCAATCATTTAATTTACCGGATGAATTAATTAATTTTAGTTACTTTTAGCGTTTTTATGTATTTCACTTGGTGTGTGTTTCTGTGTGTGTGTATCAGTGTGTCATCAAATTTTCTATCGTTAAATTAACCAACTTCCCATCATGCTAGAACTCTGAAATTTCGGGAACCGTTCTTACTTGCCGAACAATGCAATATTTAGATATTTGAGACCAGTTTTAACTAATATTTCAATAATTTTTCTTATTAAACTTTGCCACTATATAAAAACGTTGTTTTTAAAAACGTTGGTTTTTATCTCGAATTATTATCTATTTGAATGTAGTAAATTGCATCCTAAAAAGCAAAATAAATAAATAAATAAATAAATAAAAAATAAAGATTACTGTGGATTTGTCCACATATATTGTGCCTCCGACTTTTTAAAATATTTTTATTCTTATTTTAATAATTCGTTCGGGGGGGGGGGGGAGTTCTTAAAAATATTCTAAATTATTTTCAATAAGAGGGAAAATGTTATTTTACATAAACTTTTATTATTTTGCTCTTTCGGATGCACTTTATTACATTCAAATAGATAAAATAGTAAAGGTTTGAGAACGGTAGCAAAAATTTCTTAGGATTAACATTTCGTTTACGAAATTAAAATGGCTGGTAGACGGGAGCCTTAACATGGCAAAAATGATGAGAGGATAAGACATATAATGTTAAAAAACCTTTAAAGATTTGTCAAGTTGCTGATTTGAGAGGGAAGTTATTTTGAAATCAATACGGTATCACTTGTCCTGAAAATATTATGGTTTTAAGTGTTTATTTATTTTTCAAATTCAGAACAAAGCTCCTGGTATATAGAACCTGATGTGATTAAATTAGTTCATTTAAACTGTAGAAAATATTAGAATAATACACAAAATCAATAGAATTAAATAAAAACTTCAAGTGTATTAGCGTGTTTCAGAAATGAAATATATGAAAAGTAAAAATAATAATTAGATAATATTAATATTTGTTTTTAAAAAAAGATTTTTTTTTATTCTAATGCAAACCTATTATATTCACTTTTTAATAAATGTGGAGATTTTTATAATTTAATAATAATTTATATAATGTCAATTTCTTTGCCCACTTTTTGTCAGTGTTTCATGATTTTGCTTCAGTCACTACAAAACAACTTATATTGTCCTTTGTCCTTTGTTACTTGACATTATTAGCTTTGTTATGTTTGACAAAATAAGTACAGTTAAAAATTAATTATATGTTGCTCAAAATGAAATATAAATATAAAATATATCCATCATATAATTCATTATGTATGAAAATTACCTTGCGAAAATTGCATTTCAAAATATGGCATTTGCGAATAAAAATGATATTTAATGGTTAATTCATTGATTGAAGGTTGTATAGAAAATCATTCGGATATCCAATTTTGGGCTACAATCTGCTGAAGAGAACAACAACCTAATCAAAATTTTAAAGACTAATTATTTTTATAATCACAATTTTAAAGTAAAAACAAAATTATGTATAACACATAATACATTAGAATTACATACAATACGAACTTTTTGTTTTGTTTTATCTTATATTAAATGAAAACCAGTAAGGCGTTTAAGACTAAAATATAAAGTTAAGCATTCAAAAATAATTGTTACTTATTTCCTAATTTTGTTTTAAGAACCACATCATATATTCAAACTAAATGGGATGCTGAAAATTTTGACTGCTTATTGTTATTAATATGCAGATCCAAAATTTTTATTATTTTTTCCTAAAATTGTACTGTCGGAAAAAAAAAAAATTCAACTATTAGAGGAATACGAGGATTGTTCCGAAAGTAAATTTCGTCATTTTTTTTTGAAGAGCACAAGAGAGAGACACCAACAGCCGTCTTACTAATTTACACTTATTACTGGTTCAACGACGGAAGTAGTATCAGTGGAGGAGTAATAACGCATGCGCTGAGTGAAGAGGAAAAAAGATCAGTAGCAGATCAGCGTGCCCAAGGCATGACTGATAACATGGATTACAATAGAAGTGAGTGCTGTTGTACGGTATGAAAGGGCACTTGGGACCAGTTATCCATGAATGCCTCTTAACCGTGTATCGTGAACAGGTCATGTCTCATCAAATGGACGGACACGAGTGTTGCATGATCATGGAAGGAAGGCAGAGTGTGGAGGATGAAGATCAAAGTGGGCGTCTCTCATCACCAACGAATAAAAACAACACTGTTAGAGTACAGGACATGGTTTTAGGGAATGGTGTCAGACGTGGTGAAGTCGTGATCAGGTTCATCCGAAATATGCTTGCGCTGTGGCATATGCTGAGGTGAGGCAGGCTGTGTGATAATGACTTACATAGTAAGGCACTCAGTTTTACCAGAAGGGTTTCCTTAAACTGAGTGCCTGCTACAACAAATGTTCTGAATGTCAATTGTGTTTGTTCAAAAATAGTGCAAGGTGTTTTAATTATGATTATGTCGAAAAATAGTGCAAGGCGTATAGTTAATGATTACATGTTTTTTTTTGGCAATAAATTTTTTGGCTGTGAAAAAAATGACGAAACTTCATTTCGGAGCATCCTCCGTATTACATTTGTTTGACGATATTTCGTAGTTTGGCGAAAATGGTCGACGAGAATATTTACATAAGCATCAAAAACAATTAAGTACATTAAAATAAGACTTAAGCATGGGTACAAATCTATTAAAAATTTATGAGAATAGAAGATTTATTGTCGATTAACATCGCAGAAGCAATACTTGGGCTATTGGTGACGAACTTCGTAATTTTGAATCTCGGTCGAATGACGAGGCCGATACTTGTGCTCTCACTCTACTTTCTTAATATTGATACCACACCAACATGAACATGTGGTTCATTGGCAGATTTAACGTGAAATACCCAGGCTAAATGGGGGATCTTTATTGGCATCAGGACTTGAACACGTGACTCAATAGAAATAATGCTGATGCCGTATTTGATCATAAAAGCGAGTCGCGAACTCACTTCCATAATCACTCAGCTACTGCTGCCATATCCGAAGTTAGAGAAGACTTTGTGAAGTTTATTTGTGCTTCTTTTATTGTCTTTGATGTAAAATAAGAGTAATTTTAAAAATAGAAAGGTATTTTTTATATTACGAAAAATAGATTAAATATTAGGATACTTTAAGAACTAAAACTATCGATGATTTTTTTCTTACTATTTTTAAATTTTTTTCCTTCATGTACTTTTATTTAATTAAGTAGTAATTATGTATGACACCTTTCTTTTACTATTTTCAATGTAAAGTATATGTCAATATAAATATAGCAGACAAAATATTTTCTTAAATAAGGAAAAAAAAAATTCGATTCAATTTTATGTTACTTTAAGAACTAAGACTACCGATGATTTATCTTGCTGAATTTTATTCTTAGAGTTCTTTATGGGGTATTTTTATTTAATTAAGGTTTAATTATTTTCTACACCTTTTCTCTATTAAATTTATGTTTAAAGAAGATTTTGTTTAAAAGTTTCTCTGCAAATAAATTAAAATGACCGAGCTTGCGAATTAAAAATACAAAAGGAGGAGAAAAGAAAGTAAATCACTAACGAATGCATTATTTAAAACTTATTTACATTTGCATGAAGCTAAATGCTTCTGAAATTACTTTTTCTAAAGGAAATCTTTCTTTAAATAATATATTGTTTTCTTTAAGGACAAAGGAAAGGTTGCTGAATCCTAAAGAATATCTAGCTTTATTATTCAAGTGAATTACAAAAGAATAAATTCCAAAATTTCGAATACATAATTTAATAGGGAAACAGAACTTTAGATAAAGTGACAGAAATGTATTCCAAGTGAAATTATTTTGAGTTAAATAAAGGGAAACTACAAGTTTAATTAATTTTCATGTGGCTTAATTTAGTTTTAAAGATTTAAATTCTTATATTAATTTGAGGAAATCTTCATTAATTTTTGTACCTTTTTTTCCTTCATCTTTATGAGGCGAAAAGACTTTTTTTAAAAAAATCAACGCAATATATTTTCAACTCAAGCAACGAAATTTGAATTGCATTTAAAAAAATTATTTATTTGGTTTCTGCAGATACAAAAAAGTATGTTTTGAAAGTATGTTCGAAGCGTTCTTAAAACATGTGAAAGTAAATTACTTATTCATTTCAAGATGAATCGAAAGATAAAACATATTTATCTAAGGATTGGTAAGTAATTTAGGAGCAATAACTGCTCTCTAAAGAATTTTTTTTGAATTATATACTAATTATTTAATATTAATATTAGAAACATATTTATCATTTACTTACATATTAAAGTGCAAAAGAAATAAAAGGGCTTCATTTACTGTAATCTTTTATTCATAAAAATATAAAAATGAGGATATTTTTTTTACTGTTAGGTAATAAGAAAATTAATTGCTGCTTAATTCTTTGGTACGAGTATTAATCTTTTTATACATTTTTGTATTTCAATTAGATAAAAACATCTTAGTTTAGATTTATTTTGTCATAATAGCAACTGAAATTATATTCATTTGAGGTTTTGTAAAACAAACTTTTTACATCTTTTATCATCTAATTTAATTTTTTTGATCCCATTACATTTCGAATTAAAATTATGAGATTTCATTTATCTAAAAATATTTTTTTCTGTAATCTGCTTCTTAGGTAAATTAGAATATAAAAATTCTATAATTCTAAATTATCTATACAAATTCCATTAAATTACTTAATTACTCATAAATATTTGAAAACATCTCTTCATCAATTTTCACGTTTTTTTAACAATAAATGGTAAAAAAGAAAACACCATCCAAAGAAGAAGCACAAAAGAAGTTCTTATGCAAGTGTTTAGCCTAGTGTAAATATTACTGTTACTGTTTGCTACGCATATGAATAGAGTAGAAAGTGAACTAAACTAAAAGGATAACTTTAGATAACACACCAGTTGTATAACATTATTTTAAATGCCAGGTCTCAGCGATTTGAAAAAAAAAAGCGTGATTATCTTCACTCGTCTACAGTAGGTGCTACAGTGTCCAAAACAGCCGGAAATTTGCATGTGGCAAAATGGATCAACAAGCAATTACGCAAATTATTCGTGTAAAACATAAACCTACATTTGAGCAAATAAAATTGATTTTAAATGTAGGCGGAGAAGATTCCTTTTAAACAGAACAATTCATCAGTAGTTCACAGATTAGAATTTTGTGGTCCTGTTTGAAACCACACATACTTCATTACACCTTTTTATCGCAACAATGCTAAATAACGCATGTAGTAGTGCATCGAATTAAAATTGGAACTTCGAAGAGTAGTAAGATGTAATTGGGTCCGAGATGAATTGACTTTTATTTTGTTTCTCACTTGTAATGGTTTGTATGATATCGTCCTTCAAAAGTTCCTCAAACTGGAACAGTGTTCAGGAAAGTCTTCTGATTAAAATGAAGAATCCGAAAAGTAATGATGAAACAGTGACGGCAACTTTCTTTTAGACAACTTGTGGCTAACGAATATTCCTATTCGACTCTTGTGCCAAAACTCAATTAAATATAACTAACACTAAGAAGTCCATAACCTACAAGGAATGACACTAGACAAATCTAACACAAGTATTTATTCAATAGACTTACACTATAATGTTTAATGGATTCCTGCTCTCCAAGATAACATCCTTGATAGATTCACCCGTTCAACTAGTACCGAATTAAGAGTGTCATACCGAAACCTTCACAGTTGAGTTTGGCTTGATTTCTTGACTTCACTACGATCACTATCGCCCGTAACATCTCTTGATCTCGTCTACCACCTGTAAAGCATATACTCAACGCTAGTGACACTCGACCTCTATCTTCTCAATTTTATTTTACTTATATACTTTCCTAACTAAACCATTTCACTTTCTCTCTACCTGCCTCTAATTTACCTGATCAAGTTTCATTTGGGTTGGAAAAAAATCGTTATTCGTAGCAGTCAATCTCAATTAAAGTTCCCAAGTTAATGAGGAAGAAAAACCACGAATAGCCCAACGTCACAAACTTATATCCGGCATTTTCGTTTTCCAAACTCTTATCGACTCTGTTAGCGGTATATATGGGAGAAATTCTTAGTGAAGGCTTTCGTAATGAAAGTTATATAATTCTGGTGATTCTCAAGTTTGTTGCATTCCTTGACAGAAAGTAAGGACACATTCGAAGTTATCATCCTAAAATTTTTTTATTCTGGAATGTAACAAAGTTTTATTCTGTTGATACGGGGTATCTTTTCAGGCGGTAGCTGAAGTAGGTTAGTATAGGCATGATCACGGATTCTAGTTGCTGTCAAGTTGTAGATTTGAACCCTGATGCCTTTAAAGAACCACCAAGTAGAGGGACTGATGCACGATAAATCTGTTGAAGTCCCAAGTTTTACAAGAGGCGTGATGTGGGAGTTTGGAGAGGTAAGTAGTTGTCTTCATCACATGCCTGAGATTCAAAATTAAAAGGTTCATCGCCAAAGCCCTCTTGTTGCTTCTCTGTGTGACTTTAACATTACATCGCATCACAGTATTTTGAGACGAATTCCTAGCTTTTCAAGTACTAATTATGAAGCCCTATTTTCCCTCATGTAATATTATATCCTTCATGCAATGAAATTTCTTTGCAATCAACATATGTTTCTGAGGAACAAGAATGAAACAAAATTAAGCATTTTGATAGCACTGGCATAAATTCTTTATCTTCAGAACAATACCTTTCGCAATCATGAAACAACTTTTATTAGTCTCGATTTCAGAATCTGCCCGAAGAAAAGTATATGCATTCCGATACAAAGTTAATTTGCAGTCCTTGTAGCAAATTTCCAAAATAAAGTAATAGTTTCTTTTCTTTTTCATATTATACAAATTGGTATTGTAAGGAGTGCATGAAAATTATTGATGATTAAATTATTTCTAATAAATTAACGATTTCACCACACACATGAAAATATTAATGAAATAAATAAAATTAATTGCTTTATATGCTCAGAAAATCAAGTTTAGTAAGTGGCGTATTGGAATAAATTTACAATACCTAATTTTTGTTTCATTTTCTTGGGTGATTTCTTGGGTGATTAATTGATAGTATTATCATAATTTAATTATTTGACTGATTTGGATTCTATAGATTAAATGGCTTAAAAGCTAAGTTGATCTTGACTAATGTCAGATCTAAAGCGATTTCTTCATCATATTCATATTCATTAGAAATATCTTTCTTTAATTATTACCATTAAATATTATTAGTAATAATTTCTCCAACAGTAATTATATTTGGATACAATTTAAATAAAATTTTTTTTTGATTTTATCAAATAAGTAAGTGTAATTAGTTTCCTCTAGTAAGGGTACAATGGATGTGCAGATTAAAACCAAAAAGGAAAAGAAAGAAAGGAAATTGAACCATTTCGAATTTGGTCAGTCATCTGTCGGAGTTCTTTAGTTAACCGGGCTCTTACATTCGCTCCATTTAAGATCCTCTAGGACCGGCTCTGTCTGTTTTCTACAAGGGTGGACAACATAAAGCATGATTACCTTCATTGGGACTATGTTTTACAGCTATAAGCCCACTTATTACTTTTTCTTTACTTCTTAAATTTTTTTTATCACTTACTAATGATTGGAACGTTATCGTATGCTGAACTATTTAGTTTCAGTTATACCTGTTCATAAATATTGTTGTTGTAAGAACAGTTTATATTGTATGTTTTTATAGCACAAATACATACCGTAAAAGTGTTTCATTGGTTGTAAAGATATTGAACCCTTAATTATTTATTTGAGTAATCTGTATCATTGTCACATCATATTAATAGTGATCAAACTTTTGTTTTATATAGCTAATAAAGCTGGCAATAATAATTTTTACATTATTAGAAAATAAATTATCAGTAATAATTTATATACATAACAGTAATAGAAACTTTTGAGGATATTTATTTTGATATGTACTTGTAGAAGGTAATTCACTTACATCCTCGATTTGAAGAAAATAGCACATGAATACTCGTTTAATCGTACTAAATGTATGCAAACATTAACAATATTTTTATTACATTTAACTTTTCGGTTTTACTTATGTACATATACCATTAATTCATTCATTATTGCATTGCTTTTTGTATTTACTTTATATTAACTTGAATATTATTTATATTTATTATAACATAAAATTAGTATAAAATAAATCTGTAATTTGGTTTGATTTTCAAAAATTAAATTTTAGCACCATGTATGGTTCTTTAAATTTTTATAGTCATTTAAAGTAAAAGTAAATACAGACAATTTTTTAAATTTTAGCATTCTGCAAAAAATTTGTATTGTTGGCCATTTCTTCCCTGATTCTGAAATAGTTATCTTTTGAGTTATTATCAGTGACTACTCAAATGTTTGAAATGCTTTTTCTTCAGTTTCCAATTAATAAAATACTCGAAATTTTATGTTCAAATTATATTTTCTATATTTAAGCTATTCAGTCATCATTAGCCTATGTGGGCCATCATCAGCATTTCCTGTTCCCTCTCCGCAATTTGAATCTCAGACACGAAATTTCTTTCTTTGATGGCCAGAAAGGGACCGACTTCGCACCTCATAACGAATTTATTCAGTCTTCCCATTTGGGAAAAGAAAGAGGAAACAAACTGCCGCGTGACTCGACTGTAAACCGAAACACGAATAGGTCTTCCAATAAGTCCAACATAAATATCTTCTCTGTGATAAGAAAAAATCCACTTTCTGAGTATTCTAAATTGCCAAGTAAAATATGATGTTCTCACCGGGACAGTTCTTGTGAGTCTCCGAGGAGGATGAATATGAG
>BMAW01075419.1:1958198-2063030 GCA_019974015.1 Nephila pilipes
AAGGGTGATCTTTGAGTTGAGCTTTATTGTCTTTACTCGAAATCCTACATGTTCTTACTCTCTGAATCTCATACATCCAAATCAGATTTTATTTTGGGAGAGGAAATGGATGTCTGTATTGTTGAAGAGCTCCCCTCATCAAGTGTGTCTTACCGATAACTATGAATGTTTTTCCAATATTTAAGTGACATAGATTTCCGGGAAAATGTGAACAGAGATATTTGCGAAACATCGTTACGTATTTCTAACACATATGAAAATTTTTATCTTATTGAGAACAATTCTTCTTTTTATCTTTTTTTCTTTCAAATAAATAACATTATACATATCATAAAGGGATTTCATATTGAAACTTATCTTTTCAAACCTTTTTCTTTTATAATTTATTCCAAATCAGAATTCAAATTTATTTTTTAAAATATGCAGCAATTTAATTTATTTTAAAATATGCAGCAATATTTAAAATTATTCCTTTCTCATAGAATATATATGATTTTTTCTTAGTTTTTCTCGGCATTTCCACCAAATATATCATGTGCCCTGACATAGAATGCAAACTCTAGTAAACATAAAATAACATTAATTATTACGAATTAATAAGAATTGATTTTATTTTTCCTTACAGTGTGACTTTGTTATCCTAGTGGTCAAGGTCGTAAACTCGCGGTCAGAAGTTTTCGTGGAGTCAGAAGATCAAGCCCTTATGAGGTGCGAAGTCGGTCTAACTAACCGCCTTGTAGCGGTGCTGATGCATGCCAAAATTGCCGAGGTCCTAAGTCCTTCCAATGATGCGATGCGGAATTTTGGAGAGGAAGGTGCCAGCTCAGGTAACGTTCTCGTAACTCAACCGATGTTCAAAATGACGAGGTCCGTCTTCAATAGTCCTCTTGTTGCTTCTGAGTGCAATGTTAGTACACAATCATTCATTTTCCTCCGTATTTAATTTAAGGAAAAAACTGCAATGTGTGTGAAATATATAACTACTTATAAATTTGAAAAAATTTTAAAAAATTAAGAAACATACTTAACTTATCTTGTAATTTTATTATTCATAATTTGTTCATTATTATCTTTTAAAATTATTATTATATAATAGATAATAATAATCATCCTTCATTATTTTCTTAGACTAAGTCTAAATTCTTATCTCTGTTTCTTTTCCTTTATCCTTTTTTTTAAAAACTCAAAACTGTAAACCTAGAAAATCACTATCAGATACATCATTTTTCACCTAGATGTTTAACATCGCAGTTAGGAACTACTTATTGTTTATTCGTGCATTAAAATGTCTGAACAGAAAATACTTAAAGAATTTATTTAGACTCATCCCGGTTGTCTTTTTATAAACCTATATAAATATAAGCAACTTGAGGTGTTTACTATTATTGACTATTACCTTTCCTATCACCAAAGAAGGAATTTCAAGGTAAGTAATTTAAGGTGTTATTAATCCGAAGCAGTTTATGGAAAAATTCTTACCAATATGCAATTTCAAAGTGTCGCCAGATTATTTACTTTTGTTTCAGAACGTAAATTTTTAAGCTCGAAAATATTGTTATAATTTTATTTCCAGGCATATATGTTGTATCAATTTAATAGTTCTCGTACAATTGTGATCTCCATAAAACTCTCAAAACGTAATATTTTGCTTGATTCGTCAGGCTATTATTACATTATAATTACACTTGTTGATTATTTTATTATTATCAATATTAGGACTTAATCAGTTTGATCTGATTAATCTTGTTAGGAAAAATAATATCAAGAGATGCATATAAAGGAAATCTGAATCCAACTTTATAACTGCTTTATCTGTAGTTCTGATACGATTCGGAACCCCTTTAAATTACCTACGTTTAGCGAAGTAAATTCATTATAATACTGAGAGATTAAATATGTGCAACATATCCTGGTCTGTAGTTATTGATTTGAAAATTTGATTTTCAAGGGGAATTTAAATGCAAAATTTTAAGGTCAAAATCGCATTTTTTGAAAATAACATTTAATTATGTCGTAATTAAATGAGAATCTGTATGATATACTCTCTAAAGTCTACGAAATAGAATAGATCAAATAAGCAGTCAAATAACTTTGTAAATTGAATTGTTTTATCTAAGATCCATAATCATCACATGGCGGAATTTATAAAAGAAAAATAATGTGATGCAGAAATTTACTGCATAAGTGCTGTTAATTTTAACTCATCACGTTTTAGAACAATTTCTTGTACTTAAAAAAAAAGAAAAGAAAAAGACAATTTCTTATACAGATGAATATATTTCTTAATTTTATATAAAATGAGTGCTCATTTTCTTCACAGAGTGCTCATTTTTACTTTACGTTTGTAGATAATATACCGAAATGCAAGAAGAGCTTCTCAACTTAAAAACTTCAAATTCTGAACAGGGATTAAAAATATAATGAATTTTAATTTATAACACATATGTCACTTAGTTGAGAATCCATTTTAATAACAATGATGTAAGTGTACAGTCTTTGTGAACCTTCATAAGTTTAAACTAACTACAAATAACTTAAAATAATAGTTTGAATAAACCAAAAGTAACTTCAGGTATTATTAAGGATTAATTTTAGAGGTTTAATTAATTTATGTCATGCACACAATTTTCAATAATAAAATTTCACGTTACATTACACATTATAAATTTCACTTAAAATTACAAAAAAGTATTTTTTCTATATTAATAAAAATGTCTTCAAAATTTGATAATATGTTGAGTAGAAATGAATTATACCTTAATTAGAAAAACCAAACTAATTTTTCACGTGAAGTTTTTCTCATTGTCAAAATTATTGTTAAAAGAAGAATATATATATATATATATATAGTGTCAACCAATTATAAAAATATTTACGTACATCATCTTGCTATCGAATAGATTTATTCTTTGTTTGTTTTAATAACGGGACAAAAAGAATTGAGTACCCCTCTCGGAAGTTGTTTATATTTATTTAATTTCTTTTTTTAACTAAGCTTATAAATTTTTTGCAGAAACTATATAATATTATATGTTCTCAGAAAAATTACTTTCCTATTAACAAAGAAGCCTTCGAATTTAAAAATAAATACTATTTCTAAGTCACAGTCTAAAAATATGTAAGGGATGATTTTTATTTTGACAAAATATTAACGTTGATAATTTTACATAAGGGCTAAGAAATTAATGTACGAAAAGAAATATATTTCTATATTTCACAGAAATTGTTTCAGCAGTTTTTATTTTAATAGAATTCAATTACTTGAAAAAATAAACTCGAAATCATAGTTATGTTTTTAATGTTATCAATCTACATGCCTAGTTACTTTATGATTGTAATTATGTCTTTGAAGTCAGTTTTACTTAATAAGGTTTTTCAGATATTTTTTACGTATCTTATGTCAAAAACAATAATTGGTATGCATCCAGAACTCGATCAAATTTAAAGTAATTTTTTAATTTGTTTAATTGTTTGTGTTGAAGCAATGTTATACTTGAACTCTATAACTACTTGTTTTTTCATGTTAAATAATTCTATGCTATATTAAGTTGAATACGGTGTCAATTAACAAAATCATTCAAAAAACTTATCATTGTAATATTTTGTTGTAATTATGAAGAATAATCTTAGCACAAATCCATTGATTTTATGATATGAGTACTTCTACTATTTTGAATTTGACAAAGTATATCTTTTTATAGATTACATCTCCGCGCGTGTTATTAGATGATTTAAGTAATAAACAAAACAAAATGAAAAAAACGCTATACATAAAAAAAATTGTAAAAAATTATTTATCAACAACATTTCTTAATCGGTAAAGTTTTCTTTCCATTTTTTTAAAGCTCTAGACATTGTGTTTCCTTCTTAGATATACAGATTTAATTTCAGCTCTAGCTTTTACTTTACAAAAATTGTAGGTTAATAACCTTATATATATCTTCAACATTATCAGAAATAATTCCTCTTTTAGCCAAGCATTTAATAGGCTTCTCTATAGAATATATTTAACGTACCACTGGAAATCTGGCCTGCCAATATAAAAAATAAAATGAATAGAACAAGACTAGATCTTACTACTGTATTCATGTTACACTTTTTTATGACTACTATTTTCTCTTTTTTCTGTTTGTAATAATTTTTCTGTACATCTGAGTTAGCCTTAATATCTTTTTTGTCGAATGGAGACATAAGAAGGTTATAGGTTATAGCTTTTACTCCTTTTTTGGCTGCTTTTTTCAATATATATGAAACGATTACATTTAGTATAAATCAGAGCAAAGTAAATGAAGACTAATCATAGATTATAAAAAATACATAGGGCAGACTTCAGTCTCAAAACATTAAATAGGATTAGTTAAATCTTTCACGCTGAACAAAAAATAATGTGAAAAGGGAATGATTTCTATGAGCTCTTGTAGGAAAAGTAAGTATCGCTGCTGAACGTGAAGATACTAGCACGCATGCACGCACACACACACACACACACACACACACACACACACACACATTTGAGAATTTTCATGCAATGTAAAAATAAATAAAAGTGTTGGTAGTGAACCTTTATGACCTATGTTCAATGCTTAAAGTAAAATAATAAAAGATTTTTTTGAAATACATGTATAGCTTTTTTCATTTTAATTCCATGTTTATGCTACTTTTAGTTGAAGCTATTTTTTCTACATTGGATGAAATTAACCCATTTAAATGTTCAGAAATTTTTGTTTTTTATAGCATGTCAGGGATCATGCTATAATTTAGTAATAAAGTAACAAATTTAAATGAAACTTTCAAATGTATGTAAACAAGGCTGCATTTCAAATTTATATAAAATAAAACTAAACTAAAAGTGATTATAGTTTTAAATTCACATATAAACTGATATTACAAATTTTGTTAACACTAACTTTTTGATTTTTTATATTGAGCCAAATATTTTTTTAGTAAATGTAAAAGTTTTACTTAAAATACATTTTCCTGAATTTGTATATTACTAATTTGTTAGACCAGTTTTATTGATTATTTCAATAGGTTTACTTCTAACGCTAATAGGATATACATAGAAAAATTTCATACTTATGTTTATAAAAGCATTTAAACTAAAGTTTTTTTTGTTACCTAATAGTTAATTAGAAAAAAACCCCAAATTCATAGATTCGTTGATAATACTTTAATGGGAATAAAAAAATACTTAAAAGAGGGCCAGTGAAGGTTATTTATAAAAAATAATAATAAGATATTTTCAATAAGAAAACTTAGGGTTTATACAAAAGGTATGCTTTGAATAATTTTTTTTCTAAACTAAATATAAGCAAAACCAAGAATTTTAGAGAATAACAATTACTTACTGTTCATGTTAAAAACTCAAAACACATTTCTTGCTAGAAGTTACAAAAAAAGTAAATCAACTAAAACATTACTAAATGATGTAATTAAATGTGTAATTTATTAAGGAAAAATTATCAAAATTTACTTAGAATTTATCAAAAATTAAAAGAAAATTCAAAAATTTATTCATAATGCATTTCTTATTTTTCATTACTCGTAGAAAAACTATATTTTCGAAAAAAATTAGATTAATTTTAAATTATTGTTAAGATAGCAGAAAGGACATTGAATGTACACATGAAATTCCTATAAATTTTATTTTTATACATAAACTTTTATTGAACTACAAGTCCTTTTATAATATTATTACTGTAAAATTCAATTTTTATAAAAAAGATTAGTTTTAAATATCCATTGTTAAAATAATATTTTTCCTATTCAAATACTTTGGATAAAAAAGTTCGAAATTGAAATCTATGTAACAAAAGATAAGGGAGTAAGACATTGATAAATGCATTATTTAAAACTCATTTACATTTACATGAAAACCAAATGCATTCGTAATGACTTCTTAAGAAATTCTAGTTTATATAATGAGTTTTTTTTTAATCTCTTGAAACGTTTTTGGGTTCTGAAAAAGAAACTAGCTTTATTATTCAAATAAATTTCAAAAGAATAGAATTTCTAAAGTTTCAAAAGCTTAATTGAATAAAGATGTGCTACTTCATCAAATGGTAAAGATGTATTAAACGTTAAATGTTAAGAAATGACAAGTTTAAAATTTTAAAAAGGGAAATATCTCTTTGATTTTAGGAGAATATTTTCTCATTTAATTTTTTCTTAATATTTTATATAAAAAAGAAAAAATATATATAATTAATTTGATTATATGCTAGGTTCAGAATGAAAAAAAAAACCCGTATTTTGAAGTTTTGACACTTCTATTCTAATTTCTGATTTTTATTTATAAAAACTATAAAAGAATTTATTCACCGCTGAAGAAAATGATTCTTAAACACATGTTAATAAATTTCTAATTAAAATAGAAACGAAAATCAAACAAAAGAATAAACTTCATATTATTCACTAGTTATTAACTTAAAACAATATAACTAAATTTATTAATTAATTCCTTTTCAAAATTCAAAGTAAAAATTGACTTCATTCTATAAGACAAATTTTTCATATACTAATTTCAATAATATTCAAAACTCTCCCATTTCACTGGCAAGCAAAATATTTACTTGTTTGTTGAAAGATCTTGAATAATATAAGGATTTAGATTTCTTGTCATACATTTAATATCTCAATTCATGTTCAAGTAATAGCATTTATTCTAAATTTCTACAAGATGTTTCGAGACTCGATTTCCCATTGAATATTTTTTAAGAAAATCTTATCTTATTCTAAAGCATCTTTCGACTTTGCTGGCAATTTTATCCCGATAGCTAGCATTTTAAACACTGTTGTATTATATACAACTTCATATTCTTAAAACTCTCATTTTCATTATTTTACTTTTTAAACGCCTATGAATAGACAAGAATGATACTTTATCTGCAGTTAATCTTTTTAACGATATTTTAATTGATCTTGTTTAGATTGATGTAAGGATATTAGTTATATATCACTTCTTTATTTAAAAAATTCAAATACTTTTTTTCCCCTGAACATTTATATTTATGAACTTTCTGAAATTCTCCTTTTTTTTTGTTCGCTAACGCGAACCATTTTATTGTTAGGGGAAAGGACATTCACTTCGAACTCGACACTAAAGTTAGGAGCGCTATTTCAGAGACATCATCTTATTCAACTGCTCTATGTACCTTCTATACAAACACTTCTTATGCTGTGAAAAAGTTAACAGCGCCATCTGTAGGCGTATAAAATCTTACCACACTGGGTATTCACAATACTCTGTTGTTGAACTCTTTGAGGCCGTAACAGTTTTAAAGTGTCTTTAATTAAAATATTCCTTAAATGCTACAAAAAAATGTTTACGTCACAAAATACTTAATTTAATATTTCTGGGATATTTCTTCTAAATTATTATCTTATCCAAAAGGAATAACTTCATAATAAAAATTAAGATAGCATTTTCGCACAGTTACTTCTTAAAAAGATAATGCATGATTACATACTAAACGTCAGTACCTATTCATTGTCATCAAGTTTGCAGAACACTTCCTTGGCTAACTTGGTTTTCTGATCTCTCCCTCTTACGGGACATTTAGGACGTTGTAGAAAAGTGCCTGAAACCCTCCCGGAACTTTGAAAACTTATTTTGACGATTGAAGACAATTTGTTCAGCTATCCCTCAAGACACAATCCAACAACTTTATCAATATATGCCACTACATAACACAGCGATACAGAATATATCATGGGCTTTTACCGTTATAAAAATAAAAAAATGATAGTAAAGAATAAATTTTCAGAGTTTCAAGCATATATTTGGAAGTATGGGTTATCACACTTGAATTTTGTTGTTATAAACCAAGCAAACTCAAACAAGTTCTCACTCTCATTCCCTTTAACTAACCTCTGGGCCTTCTTTACTACAATGTTTGATATCAGGACTTCACCCTATGAAAAACTGGGACTTATATAAATTAGCATTACTAAAAAGTAGTGAAATAAATAAGATATGGGAGATTGAAGAGTAGAGAATAATATCAGCGAGATTGATAGGATTACTATGCTGGGATAAGCAAATGTGAAGCAAGATACTCTAAACGTGTACAAGAGGCTCGGATTCCGTCACTGTAAATCTTCTGGAATCAGATCCAAATAATTCTAACTTACATGTTAGAATAAGTAGAATTCTCTAGTAGAATATCTGGTTAAAGACGATAGTAAGTAAATGTTCCACATTATTAATGGATTTTGATTTGACTTATTCTAAAAGTGAATAAGTTGATTGAAGACATTTGTTTGAGTATTATTGCGTCAATATGAGTCTTAATAATAATAATAAAGATGATTTGTATCAACGCGATGATACGAAAACTTCGATAGCATAACATTTTGAAGATTTCGATAAACATTCATATGGTTTTTAATGATATAACAATTTTAGAGAATATTTTTTTTATTTATTTTTTTCTCGATTTGTGAAGCTTTTCTAGATGATTGATTTCTTAAATCATAAACTTTTATTACAACTATTTTCGAAAACCTGTCACTGCAATTCATTCGATTGAAAAAAAATAAATTTTTAATAAATTCAGGGTTATAATAATAAAAAACCACCATTTTTGACAAAAGAAACTTTAAAGATATTCCAAAAGAAATTGTTTGTGAGACTTATGTACAAAGGTTTCCTTAACTGGTTAAAAAACTCACATTAGCACCGTGCTTATTATATTTCAATGGGTATATCAAAAATTTACTTTTTTAACATAAACATTACATGTGATTTTGCTAAAGCAATAAACTGACTTTTTTTAAAGTCTATTGAACATGTTTATAGTTTCAGATCAATACATCACGATCTTAGTTTGTTTCCTTACTGAGAAAATTTGTGGAGTGTTCCCCAAAAAGTATCTCAAAAAATTACCTCCCTCTCTCTTTATATATCAGTTTTTTAAAATTGATTTTGAGGGATTATCTGTAGCAATTAAGATTTCTGGCTCTGACTGCATGTCTCTTTATACGTTTAACTAATTTGTAAAAGGGATTTTTGAAAAGTGCCATGTGGAGGTCAAATTTTGAATTAATTTATAATGAAGAATTACCCCCCCCCCTGGTTCATATAACATATATATCAAGTTCCATCAAAATCCGAAGGCACAAAATTTTCTACAGGAGGATAAATAGGGTCACCTCTATTATAACCACCCTGTACATGTGTGTGTGAAATGGTTCAAATTATTAAAAAATGATTTAATTTTCTAATTTTTTTCCCATTCTATAACGCATTAATAAAGAGTTCTTCCTTTTCTGATAAAATTCAAAATTATCCTTTAATTTATACTATTACGTGTTCATAAAATCTGCTATATCCACATTTTTCAAGGCCGCAGACCTATAGGGAATAGACTAGGCTCATAGACGCCATCAAAGTCGCCCAGAATCTTTTCATCATATATCATGAGAATATCGCGTGATCTGAAGAAATGCCTCCATATAAGCTCAAAGGCAAGGTAAAATTCTTTCTCTTCTGCAATAATTCAAGCAGAGAAGCTACGCTTCTTGCGTTATCCATTTAAAAAAATGTAATCTCTGTCTTTCATCAAGAAGAATAAAAAGACTTTCGGCAGAATTAGTTCTGTGATTATTACATCTATGACATCTGGTAACCTTGCAACTTATCCATTAAAGAATATTTTGTAGTCTTATTCTCTACCATGACTGTGAATATACTATTACTACTTGTTGATTAAACTATATATATATATATATATATATATATATATATATATATATATATATATGTGTGTGTGTGTGTGTAAGTGATAGTTTTTATCTTAAGATATACCTCTTGTTAAAAAATAAATTTTGAATAACTGCCTTTATTTTATTTTCCAGCGTTTGATAATTACGGTCCCCTATATAGATTAGTTATAAAAAGGAATTATTACATTTTCTTACTATGGTGATCGAATGACTGCCAGAGAGGAGTATTAGCGGAAATACACTAATTATTTTATAGCAGAGGTCTACAAAGTATGACTCGCAGGTCAACACTGGTCCGCAAGCTTCTCTAATCCTATTTCCTATAGTTTATTGTGATTACATTGAAAAATTTAAAATATAATTAAATTATATAAACTGATTAAGAAACACAATAATTAACATGCATAATGAAATAGAATATTTAATCTATAATTAATAATATGAGATTTATACTAAATTTTACTATAATTGATACAGACAAGTAATTCATATAATGAAATTAAATTTTATAATTATATTTAATGAGATTTATTCAGCTGTATCTTTCCCCTGTAATTGCTTACATTTGTGGATTACGCTTACTTGCGGAAATTATCATCAATAATTTCCAATGCTCGTAAGTTAACTTAGATCCGTAAATATTTCTGTATATTTCCTTTTGGAGAATGTTTCTTTGCATACATAAGTATTTTCGAAAGCGGAAAAAAAGCAGTGAGAAAACTTATGCAAATGATCAAATTATGTAAGCGAAAGATTCTAATAACGTGCTAGCAATGATGAGTTTGAATAGATTTCCTTAAATTATTATAACATCTAAATTAGTTATTTCCATTTAAAGTCTTAGGGCGAGGATTTATAGGTAGAATTAAAAGGATTTTGAAAAATCATGAGGTCGTTAGCAATTGCATTACAACATTTATTTTTAAAGCATCCAAAGCTTCAGTTGAAAAAATTTATTGGAAAAGGTATTTCAGTTTACTCACTGAATATTTGGCATGCATTGAAATGCATGAAACATTTTTTATTCAATAAAATTAAGAGAAAAACCCATTTTTTTAGAAGTATTAATATGACAGTGTAAATCAAACATAAATTATCTTCATCTTTGTAATTTTTAATTCTGATCTTTCATTCGTTTAGTTGATTCTATTTAAAATGATAATTTCCATAATTGTTCATTGCTTATAATTTAGCTTGAGGATGCTTCCTTTCATTAAAAAAGAGTCGATTATGGATCGGAAATAAAAAAAAAAATCGCGTTAGAGCTCTTCCAATGCCAAGCCGGCTTGGTGTTGGAAGAGCTCTCAGTTCTATGAGTTCATTGAAGAAAGCTAAGAAATTGACTAACACGGTTAGTCAATTTTTCCAATTTCTTCAATGAAATCATAGAACTGACGATGTCAGAGTGAATGACATTTGCTAACATTAACAACTTACATGACATCACTTCCGACAAATACGAATATTTTCCTCTCAAAGACTGTTAAGGAATGATATAACGAACGATTAATGGTTTTGAACTTCCATACTTTTCTACGGCTTTTGATACAAGGGTAATAATACCTTTGTTTTTTCCACACACGTTTTTACCATCATCATTACTGATACGTTAAGTTTTCACTTTTCAAAATGTTTTTATGAGCAGCATTATCAAACCCTTTAAAAATACCTTCTCCAGTGATAGGGATGGGGAATGCTATAAACGCTAAGTAATTCTTTACTCATAATTTTTAGTCATCCCTCGAATAATAAGAAATACCTAGTAAATGTCTGAAATATCTGTTCACTCATCCATAACTAAAGAGAACCACGTAAGTGTTTATTTTTGTCAGATAATTGAGTTAATGGATTTCAAGCAGAGTCACCTACTCTTCGAGCCACAGTATTTGCTGACGAAGTGATGCTTTTAAATAAATTGGCCTTTTTGAATACATTTATTTTGTTCTTGCAAGCACATAATCCTTAATTCACTATCAGCAACTAGCTTCCCATGTGTCGCCATTAAATTAGCCACTCCGAAACTAGCATCCCATAAAACTCAAAATTTCATATTTTTCTGCAAGAGGGCTTCCTGTATCTTTGAAAAATTCTGAAAATGTTCAATCTCAGGGCATTTTACTTTGTTTTCTTTGAAGATTAATATTGTTTCATTGAAAATTATAAGCATTAACTTATACTTAACTCTGTCAAGAAAAAATGATATATCCATTGCTTATTAAATGTTCTGCTCTCACTGTATATCTTTTTTATTACACTTTTCCAATTTATACAAGTCCACATACAAGAAACATAATTTTGAAACAAAATAATTTTTATTAATACTATTACTAATAGTCTACATATATTTACCAAAAAAGATACTGTACCTATAAATGAGGACAAGAAGTGTAAAATAAAAGCATAGAAAAGATGCACAGATTAGGGATTAAAAAGCAGATATAAATAGAAGGAAAAGCAGAAACTAAAATTTAATATTTCAAAATTCTGTAGCTGGCTTAAGACACTTTTGCTGGGTTAAACGCATTTTACTGGTGAATACTCCCCTAACACAAGAATGTTGTATATAAATTTTGATTTAACAGTGGTCACAATCAGAAATGCTAATGACTAAATGAACGCGGCAACAATTGAAAACGGTATCAGAATATATTTTATAAAATAAATCGTACTGAAAAAACTGTCCTAAAATTTTCAAAAACGATGCATTTTAAAATCCAGAAAGACACATTTTAAATATTTCTCAACATATAGCGTACTATCTGTTTTCCGATACCTCAGCAAATCCTATTCTATCAATATGTGGTAAACCATGGTGAATATATCATTTCGCGGTTAAGGCAACAAACGGAATAGTATTCAGTTTAACTATCGGAATACTAATCCGGCGACACGCCACGACTACATATTTAGGCAAGCCTCTCGCTCCTATTTGCTTTGCAAATGATAGCTTTGTCAGCTGTTTTCCTAGCTCAGGGGACGCTTAAATAAACTCGCTTTGGATTAAGGCAACTCCTGAATAGCTAATTTAGAAATGTTGTCTCAGAGAGAGGAATATTGAAAGGACAGGCGAATAAAACTGAGCCCCATCATCGAAATCAAAATGAGTGCCGTCGCGACAGATAATGTTTGATTAATTTATTAAGGCTATTGATTAGCGGTTATTTTTGAAATATCTGAACTTTATTGGAAATGTATGACTCACAACACACACACATACTGTAATGAAGTGACTGTTTCAAAGCAATAAGAATGTACAATGAGACCTCATATTTAAAGCTTCTTTGATTAACGTTAGTTCGATATAACGCGATTAGTTCATTTTGGTAAATTGAACTGCGTGTGTTTATTTTGTTAATTAAGTGAATTGGAAATGCAAGTATCTTTATTTCCTTTGGCTAACTATAAAAAATATCCAAATTGATAAAATGTCTGACTTATTCAATAATTCTACAAATTTTTATATTCTAACCTTTCAGTAGGCAGGAGCGTATGAGTTACACTAGAGTTGTATTTTATTTTGCATCTTTACACCAGAGAGAAAAATACGAACACATTCACTTGGCAATTCTACCCACATAATTAGAACGTCTGTCAGTCATCGTCTGAATTTCGAGGCGTTATTAAGACTCCGAAATCCCTCATTTGTATTTTAGACAAAGGGAATGTTTTAAATAAGTGTTTGTTACATTTGTAAAACTACTAACGATCAATAATAATAATTATTATTATTATTTATAAGGAAATAATTACAACTTGAAAGCTCCCATGCAAATGAAAACGTTTAATGAAAAAAATCTACTTCTCTGGAAAGTGAGTGGCCTTGATAACCTAGGGGTCATGGGCATGTGTGGCGTTGTTTCCATCGGGTTGTGGGTTCGAACCTTGATGCCACTAAAACCTCGTTGTGCAGAAGAGTCAATTCACGTTAAATCTAGTCGATGCTCCACGTCCTCGCAACGTTGTGGTTTGGAAATCTGGATTGGGAGGTTTCAGCTCAGATATCGTCATCATCGCATGATCGGGGCTCAAAATTATGAGATCCATCACCAACAGCTCTCTAGTTGCTTCTCACTGCAACGTTAATAAGCAATCCCATAATTTGACCGTAATTAGAATTAAAGTAAATTTTTGATTTATAACGCAAATATCTGATGTAAAGTTTAAATTAATTGTGTTAAGCAGTTTTATAAACATACAACATTTTACAATAGTAAAACTGGTTTAACACATTAAAAACACTCTTCTTTGGTTTTGTTTGGCCAAACGAGCATTGATGGCGTTTATTGATCAGGGTTTCAGAAGAGCTTCGAAGCGGTTATTCCTCTCACAAGCAATATTAAATTTGCGAAGAATTACATGTTTTAAATGAAATTCAGGAACTTGCAGCTGCAATAACTAGATCATTCTATAGAGACCATCATAAAGTTGATAATGACGTGTGCAATTGGTTCATTTGATGGAGTACTTCTATGCCACACTTGGTGAAATTGTAAAAAGTTAACATTTGTGGTAGTATTTTGGGGTTTTCAACTATCTTAATATTTTTATGAACAGTGTTCAAAGAGCAGTCATTTGGTTTTGGTTCACATCAGTAAACAGTAACAATGTTATGGAAGAAGTTCATCAGAACTTTGATAAAAGAGTTTTGGAGATGAAGTTTTGCAAATCAGTTCCCTTCGACTTAAAAGCGTTGTACTACCAATAGAAATTCCTCTTATTAACTATGAGTCCTCAAGTTTCTGAGATGTAAAAAATGTTTATTGTAACATTTATTTCTTTAAAAAGAAACGAATCCATTAGCTTCCTCATTACATACTCTCCAATCTGCCCACTTCTGTATTTCTTTTCATCCTTTCCTGGATTCATAAAACCATTCAAGAAATATTTGATTTCAACATCCATAATCAGCCGTAATTTTAATCCAAATTCCTCAGTCTAATTTGCCAAGTATTATACAAATTTGTAATGTAGTTATATCAACTGGCAACAGTTGTTATCTGATAGTTATATAGTTTCACCTGTCATAAAACACAGCGTAGAATTTTCCACAGAAAGCAACCATAACTAGATGCATAGATAAATTTGTCCTTTTTAAGATGAGCCGAATGAGTCGATTTATCATCAAATTGTAGAAATTTAAGGAAATCTTTGAAATGGTTTTGTGACTTCTGTTCTCTGAAGATCCTACTGTTTTAACCACAAGTCATTCAAATGTGATGAAGAAGAATAACACTTAGACTTAGTTATTATTATTAAAGTGGAGTAATAAAAGCATCACACTCTTCCAAGGACATGCTCCATGAATTCCATTTTAATTGGTGATGAGCAGCGGAGAAAAACAAAGAGTAATTCAAAAGTCTGAATAATTATGGTGGTCAAGATGGTGAGGAATGGAGTAAAAAGAAAGTAATACAGTAGCTCTGATGACTAAACTCTGTATGACGGTCTTTTTAACCATTTCGGTCGCTTTAGATAAAATTTCAATTTATATGATTATTATAAAATATTGAAACGAAAACTTATGCTACATTTTAAATCTTCAAAAAAATAATATAAGTTATGAAATTTATTTGAGTTTGCTTATCCTTTTGGAAGATAATCGCTTTTTAAAGTATCTTTGTGGTCAGAATGACCTCTTTGGCCGTTTTAGAGTTCAATATAATTCATTTAAGACAAAAAAGGAGATATTTATATATTTTTGAAATATGTTTATGATACAAAAACAAATTGCATAAAAGAAATATTAACTACATTTAAGATATTTCAGGATTTTTTTGAATACATATAAAATTGATATTAATGTTTTAGTAAATTATTATGGTTTCCTGTCTAGTATCTTTTCCTTTTCAATAAAGATTAAATAAGCAATTTTTGAAAATTCTTTTATATAATATAAAGGAATTTATTTATTTATTACAACATCTAAAATCCTTATATCTATTGTTTATGCTTAGTAAGTGATGTTTATCTAAGAATTCAGGAAAGAAAATGCACATTTATTCTGTACATATTAAGTCTTTCTCTTGTTCATTAATCTACGTTTATTGTGCACTTATCAGTTTAATATTATAAATGTATCTTTATTCAAATTGTGATTAAATAGTTTACTTAAATCGATACAAAATTATTAAGCTATCGTACATATAACATATTCCCATAATTATTCTTAACTAGACTAAATTAATTGGTAGCTGAGATGCTGTGTGCAAAACATTGTTTACAAATGAAGTATCTTGAAAATATGTATGTAATGTATGTAAAAAAATTAGCTTGAATATTTTGTTTAAGAATTACTTATCTTTTGTCAGAAAGGTGGTTTGAAATTCCCTTTCCTGTATAGGTTTATTAACAGTAAATGAATTATATAATACTATACATTTCAGAGGCAAATGATTTCACCCTATAATGTGATTTTATTAAAAATAACACTTAAATATTTGTAATAGCATTTTTGGAAGTCAATTATTTTCATTCCCGTTTATAATAGTACGAATCATGTTGTAACGAGTTCTCCTGTGTTTTTATTTTCAACCAAACTTTTGGGCTAATTTCTTACATTATTTCAAATTATCTCTTAACCATAGTAAATAGGAAATTATGAGACAGATAAATTTAAAGTATTAGACGAAAGAGAGATAAAAAGAGCTAAGGGAAGTACTAGAGTGATGAGCACAAAATAAAAGGTGTGAGATGGTGGGAAGTTACTTCTCAAAATAGATTCTTGATTCGGATCCGATCACCAAAATTTTATTGGGTTCGGATCCAGTATTTGCAACTCGACAATTTACTGTTATAAAGATAATTTTTAATATTATAATGTTTGGTGTAGAACTCGATTTAATAAACCTTTCGTATTCACTTAAAAATGAGTTTTATCAAAATTGTTCTGAGAAATATAAATTAAAAAAAAAAAATGTTTGTGAGTAAATAAACATTTCAGAAAATTGTTACATAAACCTCCATATCTTTATGGGATTTTCCAAAATATGTTCTATTTGTATAATAATACTCTAATATTCATTAGTCTAAATTAACTTCTATTACATAATGTAATACTTACTTGTATTGTTCTAAATGTCAAATTCTTTGGTGGCATATAACTCATTTTGCTAAAGTACGTTATTTTTAATATTAATTAGTTCATACATACATTAACAATATTAATCGACATAAAGCACATTGTTAAGTTCAGATGAAAATTTTAAACTGTTCATAATTAGTGTGATTATACTAAACACTTATCCCCAAATCTATTTCAATCAATTCTGAGTATTTGATATTCTTATTATTAATTAAAAATTATTGTACATTTCCATTACAATTTAGACGTTTTCAGTTTCTTTTTTATTTACTTCTGTCTTATGAAGGAATAATATTACAGTGTCATATCAAGAGCTTTTCTGATTTTATTATGAAACCTAAAATTTATTTAACTGAAAATGGAAAAAAGCCATTTCTTACAAACTTTGAAACTTTTCAGTAACAAAATGTTCTTATAGAGGATAGTATACTAAAAAAAAAAAAGAATTATGATGATTTTTGTATGTTCCTAGTATGAAAAGGTAGATTTAATTATAAAATTGGTGATACATGCTAGTGAAATGCGTAGCAGACTTTTATTTTTATCAATGGATAATGTACATTTGTAAATTTGCTCTAGTTTCTCTTTTGTGATATTTATTGAATACGTCTCCAGATATGTTTTTCTTAATCGAAAGAATCTTAGCTTTTCTATCTATCATGATATTTTCAACAAAGAAGAAACATTTAGAAAATGTGGTATTTTGTCGATTTTTGAAATATATACATCTCTTGTTTTGTATGGTATTTAATTTACTTTTTTATATAGTTTCACTTTTATATTAAGGCATTTAATTAATTTTTTTTGTGAATATTAATGCATTATATAAAGAATGTAGTAAAAAACATGTTACTCAAAGTATTGGTCATCACTAGTCACAACTTCCTCCCATGTTTCCGACAGCATATGAATTCCATATTGGAAAAACGAAGCGTCTTTAAGGCTATTCAAGAATCGCCCCATTTGTTGGTATCTTCGTAATAATGGAAGCGTTGCTCAGCCAAGCCATGTCCATCGAACTGAATAAATGATGATCTATGTCCTGTAAATACAGTGGTTGGGGCAGGAATTCCCATTTAAGCATTTTCGAGTTTGTTTTCACCAGTTTTACAACATGTGATCTAGCGTTGCCATGTAACAAAATCACCTGGTCGTGTCTCTGCATTTATAGCCGTCGTTTTTCCTTTAGATCACGGCTAAAAGGCCTCATTTACAGTCTATAATGATATTTTGTAATAGTTTCGCTCCGTTTGAGCAGCTCAAAATAAATTACACTTTGCTGATCCTAACAAATTCAGAGGAGAAGTGTTTCTTATCTCCGAAAACTAAATAAGTGTTTTAGAAGCTTTGAAACCAGTCCCTGCATGTCGTTTCCGACAGAGCATGTGCTCACCATAAGTCTCAACAAGAATTCTGTGCGCTTCAGTGGATGATTTCTTTTGTATGAAGTAGTGCATTGAAATTGCCCGCAAATGCTCTTTACACGGCAGAAATACTCGACATTTTTAAAACTAAGGGAGAAAACATTGTTATTTCAGTGTATGTGGCGAACCAACATACACTGAAGTTCAAGCCAACCGACAGTTCTTCCTTGTAGTTGCTTTACCATCTGAAATTACATCCACATATTACTAGTAATACCATCTGTCAGGAAATAACGAGAACGTATTCGAGTTCCTAATATAAGAGGGGGGTGGTATTTTAATTATTTTGCCATTTAATGTTTATGAATTAAATGACAATCACTTTACTGCAGTATGCACCCCCCACACACACACTCACACCCACCCACCCACACATATATATTCGAAATATCAGGTTACGCTTTCACTGATTTCATACTACACAAAAATAAATAAACTATGATTATCGAAATGGAAAATGTGACCAATATCTCAGTTAATGAAGCAGTAAATATGCGAAATGTTGATGGATGTTCTCTAGTGACTCTATTCTTGATGTACCATCTACACAACTAAAAAAAGAATTATAGTTTTTCACAGCTCCTGAGCAAAATAAACATGGATTTTTATTTTTATTATTTTAGTTACAGTTGTTATAAAGGTTATTTATGTTTGAATTATTTGAAAGAGGACCGTTATCTAGTGACCGCAATATATTGTGGTGACTGTCGTCACTGAAACGTTGTCTAAGCAAATCAAGTAGTGGGATTTCCTAATGAACGTTGAATGAGAGGGGAACGTAACGGTTCAGCTATGGTTTCCAGCGAAAGACTTGACTCAGAAGATTAATGGCGTCATTTACCGTAATATTACAGCCACCTGATAGCAGTTCCGCTTTCCTAGGAAACCATAACTTAAAGAATATTATAGATTTATAATAATGTTGTTGATTTTCAAAAATGAATTGAAAATGTATGAGCATTAATTGTTTTTTAAGGATTTGTAAGGAGAGAGGAGGGTGAAACAATATAACTCAGGGCCAATTACACAATATTAAAAATAGCAGATAAAATTAAAAGATTAAAATTTAGATCCTTAATTGGAGTTTCAAAGAAAACAATATTTTAAAAGATTTCGTTTAATACCAATCTCTGTAAAAATTAATATCAAACTTTGTTGCGAATTTATTTATCTTTCTTTATCGTTGATATTATTTCTCGTTATTCTTAATAAATCATATTTCATTAATATGTGTAGTTTACTTTAAAGAACCGAAATTTCGTAGTAATGTCAAAAAACCTTATGAGTATAATTTTGCATAGATTTATGAACTAATACTGCAGAATTATTGGAGTGTTCCTCAAATAACAAGATCATTTGCAAGATGCTTTTGAAAGAATTTTCGGAAAAAAAGTTTACAAGAATAGAATTTCGAAAGAAAATGGTACATTATTAAGAAAATTTACTAAGTTTTAAATAAATAACTATGATGCATAATAAATATAGTTAAAATTTTAAAGGAAAATTATTCGAATGCAAAGGAGAGGAAAGAAAATAAATAGTTGAGTAATTTTGTTCAATAAGCTATTACAAAGCAACCCAATTTTGTATACAAACTTATGATATTATATGATTAAACTTAAAATTGTCTTGCCATTTATTTTGAATAAAATTTTAAAAAACAATAATTACATATTTACTGTAAAATAAATTTAAAAAAAAATTTAGAAATGTTGTACTTTCAGCAGATTCTTTTTGAATTTCCGTGCCCATTACCTATTCACCACAAATTCAAATAGGATGTTACAGTAATCAACTTTGTTCACAGAAAAGGGAATACATTTCAACAAATTCAAGTCTTTTTAGAAAACACTGAACGGAATTCTGATTTTAAATTACCTGTGTGAACTATTCTTCGTTTCTTTCCTTTCCCAAATCAAGAAAAACTCGGTTCTTATTATATATCTCCCTTACTTCATAAATATTAAACTTGACTAAGGAGTTGTCGCCTCTATGAGGGAAAAAGGCTTTGCAAAGAAATTTTGAGTGGATAAGAAGAAAAAAATATATAAATTTTACGAAGTTTTGCTGGCTCCTGTCATTATCACCAATCTCTTTCATTGTCAAGCTTCGTTATATACCGTACTAGTTCAAATTTTAGTGACAAAAAGGCCGGCTAGAAACTGGCATGTCTTAGATCAATGTTTCATTGATATTGAAAAAAAGGGGTCCATTGACATCAATATTTTGTATCCTCTAAGCTTAGATTATAAGTTTTTAAAAATTTAAGTACTCATATGAAAACAATACACCATTTCTTTTACCGAAATGTGAATTCCTATTAAATTTAGTTACTATTTTAGTAGATTGTAACCAGCCCTCGTTATGAATCGTAATTAAATTACACACTTTTTAAATGAAAACAAGTTTTGGGAGAGTTTTTGTTATATTGCGTTACACCATTTTGTAAATTAAATGAATATCAGCTTATTAAATCATTTTAAATTAATCCAAAATTTTTGGCCGCGAAAGCCTAGTTGTCATGGTCCCGAACTCACGGCCGGCGTTGTTTTCATTGAGTGATGGAGAAAAGTCTTGATGCTGTTAAAATTAGGCCGTGTGATAGAAGGTTGATACACGTTAAATCTGCTTGAGGCTCAAAGTCCTCCAATTGGCATGATGTGGAAGTTAAGTGGGGGGTATGCTATCTAAAAGATTGAGCTCGTCACTGGACCAAGGTTCATGATTATGAGGTCCGTCTCCAATAGCCCTCATGTTGTATCTCAGAGCGGTGTTAATAGACATTCACATTCCCGCTGATATTGCAAATTTTGAACTCAGTGCTTGTATTACCTCTTCAGTGTGAATATTTATTCAGGCAAAAGAGGTTGCTGTGAAAGTTATTTAGGTTTGAATGCTTTTTGTTTGTTTTTATTCGTATGGAACATATTGCAAATTTATATATGCTTTTTATTGTTTTTATTTGTGAGGAACATTGCTGATTTTTGCTTAACTTTTTTTTTTTTTTGTACCTGATATTGTTAACTTATTTTTTCATGTTTTTTATTTTCAAAAATAAATAGAAGAAGTGTGAAACATTAAATTTTAATTACTGAACAAATTCTCCATTTTCATGTAATTCTTATCTCATTTTACGCAATTTTAAAGAACATATCATTGACTTTTCTTTATATTCTCAGATCGATTAATATGGTTACAGTTTAATAGAAATCATCTTTCTATTTAAAGGAATTTTGTTTCCCGTTTGTCTTTGTTTCAGGTTGCAGTTTTCGAAACAACGATTTCAAGCGCAAATAAATTGATGAGTGTATAAAAACATTTACTAAAATAGGTGTATATATTCTTTACACAAAAAAAAATTTCACCCTATTTTTTTTAAATAATTTGAGAACTCTAAGGATTATGCAACCATACGATAGCTACATTTTTCTTAGAATTTAAGTAAAACTACACAAAAGGATAGAACTTGTTGTACTAGTTTGTAAATTATGTCTGGTATTTTACTCTTACTTATAAGAGACTTTTATAACTGTAAATATATCTTTTTGGAATTATCTTTAAAAAAACCTGTAACTATATGAAATATACACACATTTAATCAATAACGACAATAATTAAATTACGGCAATTAATTATCATAACACAAAAATTATTATAAACAAAATAAAAATAAATATTATTGCTGAAAATTCTCTGTTGAGTGCAGCTCATTTATCAGTTTAAAATATTCATGGGACACTTGAAATAGTATCATTCACCTGTTTCGGTTTTTGGAGAAAGTATTTTCTCTTTTCGTATACGTATTAAATATTAACAATTGTTGGTATTATTCTATCATTTTTTCAGAGATGTTAAATAAATAAGCAAACGTTTTTCCATTAATGTAATTTTGCGTTAGCAACAAAAGTTTTATATAATAGAAAAACGAATATCTCTTTTATTATGTATTAAACCTGATTCATAAGAAAATAGCCAAAATTTCTAATTAATGTGGCTGCTATTATTGTTGCATTATAAATATTGTGTGATAAAAAACGCCCTAAAATTATAATAAGTATAATAAAGTCGCATTAAAAATTGAATGTAACATTTTAGGAAATATCATAAACAATCTACTTTTTTTTTTATCATGGGGCTTTTTAAATTTCTTATCATTCTAATGTGTTGGTTTTGAGTCTTAAAATTAATTTATACTTCGTTCTGGATTTATAATATATCGATTATTGGGCCTTAAAATATGGTAATAGCTACATAGCTTACGGAAAAGAAACAACCTTTATAAATTTTGAAACAAAAGACTATTTCAAAGAAATAAAATTCGGGTGCAAAGGAAATAGAAGGATGAGGAGTAAAAAGTATAGACGGAGGAAATCATATATATATATATATATATATATATATATATATATATATATATAACACAAAAAAAAACAATACAAGTCAGGGGCTATAACAATCTGAGAATATCCAACGCTATAGCAAATCTGTTGATAGAAAAAAACTACATATTTAAATACGGAATTCAATAAAAAATATTTATTATTCCTGCAAATCAGAGAAGCATATACTTATATATTGAAGCAAATACAATTTAAAATCTGAAAAGCCAAAACATCAAAACAAACAATTAAAGAGCAAAGCAATTTAAAGAAATAACAGTGATAGAAAAGCAAAATTTAGAATATTGGAAATAATGTTTTTGATATTTTTCATTAATTCAGAATGGAATAATGTGTATTTATACCAGTAATTTCTGATCCAATCATCACACTTCTGGGAATTACACGATAAAGAATATGGGAACAAATTAAAACTCAGTAAACTCAGAAATCAACCACAGAAAAAAGAAGGTAAACATTGTAAATATCTTCAATTTTATTGGAAAGAAATAAAATTAAAATGAATTAATCATTTCAAATAATATAGAGCCAATTAAAATCTAAACAAAATGAATAATATTAGTTGAACCAAAAATTAATATAAACACACACACGCACATACAAAAACACACATATATAGATATATACACATATATACACATATATAGAGATCCTTTTTATTTGAAAATGAATCCCATATTGCTCTGTGCAAGAACAAGTGAGCATTTATTTGCAGAGAAACTTTGAATAATTTTCACACATAGCTCACTTAAGTATTTTTGTATGTTTTGAATCCCAAGTCTTAATTTTCTGATTCTGATTTATGAAAATTCGCAGAACTTATGTCTTAAATTGAAAATTTAGGAAGTGGTCTATTCTGTGTTTTTCCCTTCAACTAATCCTTTGGGACTTTTATGTGATGTTTGAATTGTATATATATATATATATATATATATATATATATATATATATATATATGCATATATCAGCAGTGAAGTGTTAATTACGTCAGTTAAATTTGTTAGTTAGTCAAATATTCAACCGATGTTATCAAAGGGTGTATGTGTATCAGACCTGCATTGAGTTTAAATTTAGAGATCTCCTACTAACAATTTTAGCATCTGTCTATAAATCTTAAAATGATACGAACCCGAATGGCTCTGTATGACTGTATGATAACATTTATATTAAACATTAGTTCTTAAATAAATGTTTGTCGATAAGACTTATACTTTGACCCTTGTTACAAATAGCATAATTTAGAGAGTGAATCTGAATAAAATAATTTTGTTATTTGATTCCTAGATGAACCTTCTATTTATTCGACTTTTCAATGGTGATTCTTTTAATTTTGAATTTTTATGGAAAGTGAAGGAAGTAATAGTGGGACATAATCTGAGGACTATTAGATCACCGTATAATTGACGCTCTTGAAGAACAAAATGAAGTTCGGATTTCCACGGATACCTTTGCGAGGATGTACCTTCTGCACACGAATTCTTGCACTTATGACATTAGCCCCACTTGTATTAACCAAGATAATACCATTCATCAACTTGAGGTATTATATGCTTTAATTATAGATTAGAAAATTCGTGAAAATCTGTTGATGCGTGCTTGTGATAAACATACGTCAGCATCCATTCTTACAATAATATTCTTGCTCGAAAACTTTGACTTCATTTCGATTCTTAGTTCTAAAAACACTTTCGATGCTGTCTTCGATATTGGAGTTTAATTAAATCCAAGCATTCTAATATAGGAAGGGTTAGAAAAAATGATGACAATTGCGATTACCTTAAATAGCATTCTTTTTCTTGTTTTGTAATGTTGGAATCTTTGCGATTTTTGTGAAGCCTTGTGAAGTCGTGAGTTCGAGTCCTGATGCCATTTAAGACTCACCGTATATTGAGTCTAATAAATGTTAAATCTGTCGAGGCTCTAAATACCCCTAAGGTTATGGTGTGGAAGTTTGGAAAGGGAGGTGGCTGCTCAGGTGTTGTCCTTATCACTTCGCCGAGGTTCAGAAAAATGAGGTCTGTCACCAATATTGTTTGTGTTGCTTTTGATTAGGATATTAATAAACAGTCATTCAGACATTCGCAATTTTCCCTTTTTGGGTTGTTTGATTATGAATTGTTGAAATTGAAACCTTGTCCCAATACAAAATGAGACGTAAAATATGCAGATTAGATTGAAATTAGGAAGTCTATTGAATATATTAGAAGAAATGTATTCATAAAAGAAGTCGAATTGATTATAAGGAGTTGTAAGATACTAGATGAAAAAGTTTGCAATGTAATAAACAAATACCGAGAGCAATCTGATTCTTTGATTTAAGTGCATTCAGTCCATATAAAAGGAAAGTGGATATACCACTCCAGCTCTCGATCCTATTGGTATTTCTCACTTGAACCCGAGGGATTTGGTAAGAGTGAACTTTGGTTATTATTCCAAACTCTAATTCAGACGTTTTGACTCGTAGTAGACTGTGGGAGATAGTAATACTGAATGAACGTTCATAAATTTAGATACACTGATAATAATGTATGTACGTCCAGTTTTCGTCAACTCTAAAGAAATTGCATGCATTTTATGTAAGTTCCTGTAACTCCTTAACTTAAGCTAATCAATTAATTCTTTAAACTAACTAACACAGAGTAAATAGCTTAAACATTTTTTGATTTCTTAAAAACATTTCTTACGAATTTAAAAAGTAGAAAGATTTTCATCTAACATTTTCAGATCTAAAACAAAGCAGAAAAAATTAAATAAAGTAAAATTATAAATTTACTGAAAAATATTTTAAATAAATAATCCATTTATTAAAACTTAATTTGAATAATTTAAGTAATTTAATTGAACCTGATTATTTGAATAATAATGTTTTTGTACTAGATTCATTTATTTAATTGAAGGTTATTAAATTATGTTCTTTAAGTTTATTAATATAGTTCGTGTTAAAATTGTTAATTAACTCAATTAGATTCTTCGAACTAAATGATAATTTTATTTCCTTCTATTTTCGATAGAAAAAATGAAACAAATATTTTATTACGCTTTTGTTCTTTCCACTTATAATTAGTTTCAGTATTTATTTATTGATATTTGTAAATCTGATTTATTTTTATTTAACTATATTTGTCTTTTTGACATTTATTTTAACATTTTGCTATACTTTTGTCTTAGGTTGGCGAAAAAAGAAAACAATTACCTTCCCCAATACTCAGTACCACTTAATTTTTGATTTTACATTCTTTTTTTGGAGTACTTCTAGAATCAATTCATTATTTTATTCGGTGATTTCAATCATTTTTACTACTTTTCTCTTCATTTTTCATTGTTATTTTTAGAATTTTGTACTTATTGTTCTAATACAAGAACTGATAAATGCTCGAATTTGGCAAATTTTTGTTTGTTACTTAATAAATTTTCTTCACCTACACAAACTCTTAAGAATTTGATTATTAATAACAATTTGCTTTCTTCGGACTATTATTGCGAAGAAAATTATGTGATACTAAAGGTTTTCTACCATTTTAGATATATTCTAATAATCGGTTCTAAGTAATACATTTGATTCACGTTCGGTGTTCTACAAATTATATTCAGCTGTTTACAAATTGTATCATAATACCTAGTTTATTTGGAAAGGTATATTCAAACTTATAAATGAATTGTGTAATTGTTTCTTTATTAAGCAAATTAAATCACAATAATTCATATAAGAAATTGGGTTATATTCTATCTTTATTTAGAACACACACATCAGTTATAAATTTATTCATTCAATATAAAAGTTGCTGCATGCTATTGAACGATCTAACGATAAGTACACTGCTGGCCGTTAAAACTGCAGCACCAGAAAGGAACGATCACACAAACGTCAAAATCACATGAAAGGAAGAAGATGTAGTGATATGCAAATGTTCAGTATTTCAGCGCATTAAGAGGGGTGGGTGGGAGAAACAGCATCTGAAACACTGCATGTGAGAAAATTTGTGTAGTGGATTTCTCTTTCGTAAAGCGCGTTGTAAGATCGATGTTTGCTCAGAATACCGGGTTATGCCTCGAATATTAAGAAGAAATGCTTACCAACATGTGTCGGAATTCTATAGAGGCAGGATCGTTGCTTTTCGAGAGTGTGGTTTATCGTTCCATGATATTGCCTGTCGCAGTACTGTCCAAAACTACTGTTCCGCACTATTGTTCCTGAAATCCAACTAATACTGTCATGCGAATATGGAATCAATGAGTTGCTTAGAGCCTTATTGAACAGCATGCAAGATCTCCAAGCCCACCCATGACTAACGCCCGAGAGGAAAGACACATTGTGAGGTCGGCTCTGCAAAACCGTAAACACATCACAGACTATTAATCAGGAAATGGGCATGTTTGCAGCACGTCCAGTATCCTCTCGTATGGTCCGACGATGTTTTCAGTAAGTATTGACGTGCTGAGAGTTCAATGACGGGGACTCTGAGCACGTCAACCATTACTTCGGCTTCCTTTGACTATGCAGCATATGGAGAGTCGACAATTCTGGTAGGCTGAATGATAAAGCTGGATACCAAAGTAAGACAATACCATTTTTTCAGACGGGTTCCAATTCTGCAGGCAGTATTGTAATGGCCGTAAACAGGTCTGGAGGCTCCGAGGAGACCACTCGGCCCCTGTTTGCATTTGATATCGTCATAAGGGCCCTGCACGCGGTGTGATAGTTTCGACAGAAATTGGGTTCCGGATGCGCATACTTCTAATCCGGATGTAAGGTAATTTAAACGCTGATTGGTACTTTTCTGGCACATTACATCCAGTAGATGTCCTGTATTTTCGAGGTCTACCAAACACCATTTTCCTACAAGTTAAAGCAAGGCCAGATGTTGTGCGTCATGTTCTGATCTTTCTAGATACCTAGAGTATTCGACTGTTGTCCTTGCCTGCACGGTCTCCAAATCTGTCACCCATTGAAAACATCTAGTCATGGATTGCTGAGAAAATGGCTCACCACTCCTCTCCAGCCAAAAACGTTTGATGAAGTATCACATAGATTTTAAGCAGCAGTGAATGAGTTGCCCGTTTCTGTTACCCAAACCCAGTTCCACACCTTGCCTAACCGGCTCTGTTTCTGCTAATTTCGCACCTCTGTAAACCCCATAATTGCTTGCAAATGTAATCATTTTGTCTTCAGACCATACTCTTTACGTACAAAAAATATCTTTTTTGTATTTACTTTTCTTCTTTTTATTACAATTTTAATGGCCATCAGTGTGATTATAAAAAATTTAAATGCTTTCATTTGGCAACGATTTTAGAAACTTTTGTAAATATATCAATAATATTCAATTGAATACTTCTTTAACAACTTGAAAGTTAATTCCTATTGCATCTAATATGTCTTAGAATTAATTATCATAATATAAATTATTTCTTATTTTAAAATATTAAGTTGTGCTAGAGTCTTAATGCTATAGTTAAATTTTGTTAATCTGATATTTGATAGTTCGGCATTTTCTGTAATGCAGCGCCTATCTGGACGTTAGCTATTAGATTTTTTTGTATGGGTTTGGGAATTTGTTGACCTTGATAGCCATGCCACACTACATATTGCCATGTACTACACCTTATACACACACTACTACACCTTGAAACCACATGCCACACTACACAACCTTGATAACCATGCCACATACAGTCATATTTTCACCAAATATTTATAAAATCGTAAGTTTTCATTTGAGTTCAGTATTTCTAATTGTTCTTCAAAATCTAGCAAACCGAATAAGTGCAAACATGTGACTAGTGTAGATCATCACAATTTGTTTTAACTATCTTTGTACTGTATTAATTATTTTCTCTTTGTACCATATTTTTTTAAGAATTCAATGAATGTTCAATGATAGAATATATAATTTTGCTGTTGCTAGACAGTAGATATACTTTGTCGGATATTTTTTATCGTTTACATATATTCAGAATGTTCTTTAACATATTAAATATGTATTTTGATACTTCAAATTTTTATCTAGAGTAACTTATGTATCTGTGGAATGTGTCCATTGAAATTGTGTTGGAACTCGATTATCCGGAAAATTTGATCATCCTGCACTGTTGTGCCCGATTATTGCATGGAATGTTTTTTAATTAGAATTAAATAAGTATTTTGTACTATAATATAAAATAAATGAAGCTAAAATAAACTTTTTAATTATTCCTTAAACTAACAAAACTTTTATGTATTATATGTATGCAAAATAACAGTTTTAATAAAAATTAATTTTAAAAATTCTGCACTGGTTAAAAGAGGTTTTTATAAAGAAATCTTTTCAAAAATAAACCTTTTTGTTTCTCATTAAATACTTTTCTAAAAACAAAGTACACCATCTCGTACTTTTACAATGGCTTAAATTCTAACAACTATTAAAACAACATTTTCAAAAAGAGAATAACGATTATTACGAAACCAATTAAAATTCTCCATTCTAAAACCTTGAGTAAAATAATTATGGTTATCACAATTCACCCTATCAACCTCTCACCCTGAGGCATCGAATAATAATTATTCTTTCATCTCTCTTTCTTAGACCAGGCAGAATGAAGAAGGTTAGAAGAAAGAAGCCACTCTGTTATCTTAGCATCAAGTGCACTTTACGTACTACTTAACGTCGCTTCAATATTTTATCAAAAATCTTGTTATGTTGGAGTAAGTTGAATATGAATAACTTCAGAGTTGGATATTAGATTAATGCGAAGTTTATTGCAATGATTATTTTAGTTATCAAAATCTAAATAACTTATATGAAAGAGGTAGATACTATCTTGGAATAAAGTAGATGATGTATGAAATTTGTTCAATGAGTCGTCATAAATTTCTACAAATGGTGCTCGTAGCATCGAAAATGGTTTGTTTTAAGCAAGCATTATGGCTCACTAGACAGCTATCTAAGTCTCAGTTACCCGTATTCGTGACGCTTTTCGTACCTCAAAAATACTTATTCAAAACTTTTCCGTCCGATGAGACCACCTTCGCCCTTTTTTGGAAAATATTCCCCAGAAGCAACCCAAAGCTTTGATTGCTGCTTAATTTCCTGTGCATAATGATGAATCCAGATCTCATTGACAGTGAGACTCTCCAAGCAAATTGACTTTGACAACTCGACGCACCAGCAATCAAAGTTTTGGTTTGGCATCAAATCATTACCAAATCAAAATTAAGTTATTTGAATCAATGTAAAAATTGTTTCGTCTGCACTTACCAGATGGCAGCACCCAATGGTAACAAAACCCTACCTTAATCATGCCATTCGTTTTCAAATACTAGTAATTTTGAGCCATTTTTGTATTTATACATGCAATTTTCAATTTTAGGAGTTTTCGATTTTCAATTTTTTTCTGAGAATCCGCAGAAACATTGCAATGAATATGCTTTCACAAATCTGTATTATTTATTAATAATTGTAATAATTATTAATTTTGTAGTTCAAGTTATATATATATATATACGATAACAGAGAATCTTTCAATTTTTTTTTTTTAATAAAGTCCTTTTTTGGAACATAATATTCCCATTAATGATTTTCAGGAGTATAATATTTAAACACTTTCTTCATTATAAAAATTTATTTTCAAAATATTTAGGAAATATTCATAATTACAAGAAATTTTACATTACTTGTACTGTTGCAAATTTTCTTTTGATTTTCATAAAAACACTTTTTGAGTTTGAAAGCTATAATTTAGAATAAATATTTGTAATTTAGTTTAAAGTGATTTTATTCATACTTAAATCATTAGATTGTACTACGAATTTAATTACCTAAAATTTTTTTTAACTAAGAATTTTTTTTTGTATAGTTTTTTGAAATTTTAATCTTTTTTAAAAAAAAACTTTTAGAAATCTTACCATTTTTACTTTTGATATTATTGCATTTTTAAGATAAGAATTGACAGGATAATGTACTTTCAGCGTATTGTAGAATGTCAGACATATAATTCTGTCAAGACAGTTTAAAAGTAGCTGGTTTGATACTATAAGAATTTTTATAAACATATATAACTTCATATAATATAAATAGAGTTAATTTGTTGTTTAAAATTAAGTTAGAATTATAATACTATTTATGTAAATTTGTTTCAGGGAGATTTTTAGATTCTAATATATAAATTTTAGGTTTGTGTATCCTTGTTCGTTTGAAATATGAATTTAACAAAAATGCTTTATATTAATTTATAGAGTGAGACGGCTTAGAACCATGAAACATGTTTAACCATGTATTTCTGTCTAATGCCAGAAACAGCATATTAAATAACTTTATCTCCTTTTTTGACTTTTTTATAATTTTTATTTAAGTTCAATTTTTGAGTTTTTATCTATTGACAATTTTTATGGGAATTTAATACTTAGATGAAATTATTTTCCTTATTAATCATATGTGTTTAAATAATTCTTATCAATTCTATTTCAATTCTAATGTATTAAATATATAATCTAATATTCGATTATATATATGAATGTTTCTTTTGTACTTTTGATAAACTACTCATTATTCTCTCTCTCTCGTGAGCGCGCATATATATATATATATATATATAAATCGTTTGTTTCTGTAAAATACAATCTGCAAGGAAAGATTAGTCGTATTGCATTTACACATGAATAAGACAGCCATCTGTTAAGAGGTAAATAACTATATGCGTATTTATAATGTGATCTTAAGTGTATTTTAAAACGTTTCTCCGAGGTAAGATGAAATTATTTTCTAAGATACATCCAGTATTTCAAATTTTATTTTCAAAAAGATTTTGAGAATATACAGGTACCTGAAATTGAGATTTAAAATTTATTACCTTATTTTATGAATATTTGTTACAGATCCCTTTTATGTGTGAGAATTCGTTCTAATAGACATATTTGCTAATTATATGCGATGTAACTTAAATTGTTTATTTCACAGCACTTATAGAAACTAATTTTGCCAAAAAAATGTGTTTTACTATGGTAGGCCGGGGACTTTTCAATTGAACTGTTATGTCGAGATTGAGGAAATGAATCATGATTTTAATATCATGATGATTCGTTTTTTTTTCTGAAGTCTTCATATAATTTTGCTTCTTTTTCATAAAAAGAAATTAAGGCTATTAGTTTCACATGAAAACATTGTAAATTTTTTGAGATGAATAAATATAAGCCCCTTGAATGAGATGGAAATAATTTTGATATAAATATCTAAATAAAGCATGGTATAATTTATAAACATATAATACAAGAGTTGGATTTAATTTAATAATTTAACACTGTTGCACTGATAATTAACTATGAAATAGTTAACATGTAATTATCTTTTTAAGAAGAATTCTTTCATTTGTAAGACTTCATCGAACTCATAAATTAAATTTGAGTGAACTGATAAAGCATTTAATATTATATAGTGATAAACTGAATTTGACATAAAAGCATAGTTAATTATGCGTAAGATAAGTTTATATTGACGCATGTTACAAAATCATTTCATAGTTTGGGAAATTGGAGATAACTAAAATGAAAGATAATATTATTTACCATTTCTAAGTAGTGTTTATACAGCTGAATTTGAATAATTTAATTATTTAATTGCTATATTCAAAGGCTGATTTTAATGAAGCTACTGTTAATTGATTTATTTCATGATAATATCATTCAGTTATTTCAAAGAGTTTACATAGAATTATATTTTGTAACTATAATGTTGTAAAGAACACTTTAAAACATTTTGTAATAAATAAAATTAATTGATTCATTTTTCTAACTCATTTTAATTCTATTTCTATTCACTTATTTTATTAACCATTTTAGTTAAAATGCCTTACCATTTATTAATACTAAAGTTCTGGAAAAAGCTTCTTTATATTTTTCAAAGAAGTAAACGAAAAAATGATATATGCGATGTCTTTCAAGTTACAAGGTAAAATTGCATCTCTCAGTATGTTTAAAAAAAATTTCAAAAATAATATATAAAAAAACTTTTGGTTTATTTTAAAACAATGTGCAAATAAGATTGAATTTAACTAGAGTGCAAAGAATTATTATCATTTATAATTTTAATGCATTTATAATTTTAATGCTATTACAATATGAATACAATCTTTTTCAATACTAAATTCTATAAGAGGATGGAAAATATATTTTAGGTAGGGGGAAATAAAAGATTAATACCCAGGCGTGTCTTTGAGAAAATATTATAGGCTTCATCAGCTGAAAAATAAAATAAAAAATCTTTTGGCATCAAAATTGATCCCATTAATTATATCATTACTATATAAATTTTCTGCTGTAATAAAGAAATTAAAAAAATATTATTCGTCACTCAGTTGTTTTGTTTGATAACTCGATATCTAAAATGGATTTCTTAGAATTAAATATAAATATACTTTTCTAGCTTAATATTCCAAAAGAGTTTCCCATTTTCTACTCATTTAACAATTTAAATAACATTTGAATTTCAAAGAAATGTATTATATGTTAATTTTTAGCAACAACAATATCCTAGGAGAGTTGATTAACAAATTCGGAAACTGGAATATTAGTAATTACTGACTTTCTTACAAAGTTTCTACTATGTGAAAGAATACTTTGGGTAATGTATAAGTTTTGCTTGAATTCAATCTCCTTCTGCCATCCTCAAAAATGCCAATTTGTCCATTTTAGAGAAAGAAAAACTAGATTATTCCTTTTGTATGGATTAATAATTCATTACGTGTGATTCTTTTTATGATATAACGATTTTCATTCATTATTGAGAAATCTTTCCACTATTGTCTGTGTCAACGGACGAGCCTCATCTCTTTCTTAGGGCTACAATGCGGAGCATGACTTCAACCGCTCTATGCTATCTAAGCACAGCTTGTGACGTTGGGCTATTCGTGATTTTCTCTTCATTATCTCGGGGACTTTTATCGAGTTGAATTTCATAATATTACAATTTCTTCTCAACGAAAATGAAACTTGATTAGGTAAATTAGAGGAAGATAGAAATGAAGTGATTTAGATATAATAATGTATAAATTATATGCAATTAGTGTGTAAAATGTACGAAGATAGAGAGAATAATGGCTTGTCTTCAGAAAAGTGTTACTGAAATTAAAATTTTTCTGTTAGTTTTGTGTATTGAAGAAAGTTTTAACAGCTTTAATCTAAGTAGTTTCTGTAGAAGGAAGTTTTTATTTAAATAATAAATTAAGACTTAAAATTAGTTTGAAATTATAGAGAGAGCGTTTTTAGATATTCTTCTGGGGAAAAGAAGATGTTTTATTCTTGTGTGTCATCAATTAGAGTTTAATAGCTTTTGATTAATATATTAGATTGAGATATGGCACAAGAGCCAAATAATAACGGATAAATGCAGTAAGCTACGAACTTAAATTAAAGAGAAATATCACCACATTAAACTTATTTTTATTAAATTTAACATTTCATTCTAAGATTTAATAATTAATTATTTTAAAGTCAATATTTCATTTTATTATGTATCTGCAAAATTTTAGTTTTAAATTTCACTTCAATATTTTTAATGACAGTGTAAGTACACTACAGAGAGAAAGAGAGTTATATGAATTTGTTAACTTCAACACCTTCACCATCACATTCACTGGTGTCAGCGACTGTTTCAACTGTTCAGATTCGAGCAGAAAATCTTGAGATAGAGAGAGAATGGATTGGAATTCTATCTTGCTTCAAGTTTACGTTCGAAACACACTATCCGATGATTGAAATTATCCCCAGGCTGTTTGAAGTGAGGGTAATCAGATGCACTTTCATCTTTCACCTTATTTGACATTTCGAATATTGAAAAGCCCGGAGTTCCCTCCCAACGAACCCGTAAAAGTGACTCACTTCCAATTTTCCTGCATTAAAACAGGAGAGAAAAGATCTGATGGGACACATATAGGTAATATATTTTATGTAGAACTGCGATGCGAAGCTTTTACTTCCTTCTCCATATATTCTAAATACTTAAGAGTCACAAATCAACACAGAAAAATGAATAAATTAATTTTGATTACAAAGTTATTTTATTCACTTCTACGAATAATCATTACTCAATATCTAACCACTTCATCTGTGGTCCCTATACTAGTCTGATTCAACATTTAAAATAATCATTCAAAAATTTGGCTTACCGAAACAAACGAGTACGAATTTTTTTAAGAATGGCAAATGAGAGTTCGAATCTTTGACACATTCTGCATTCCATCGGGGCTCACTGCTAAAGTTTTATAATAAAACTAGGTCACTATTCCTTAGTTTATTTTGTTTCTGTTCCAATTTTTATCATTAGCTTTTTACCTCAGTATTAAATTCTTCACTGTTTATAAAAGCAGTTTATCAAATCTATCATTACATTTCATTGACTCAAATCTAGTATACAAAAGTCCCATTACTATTATTGAAAGAAATTTTCAGTTCAAAGAGCATCACAAAAAAGATTCTAAAGTGTTGTTTAAAGAGAAAGAGGAAAGAACAATAGGATTCATGCTTAGAATAATCGAAAGCGTTTTAAATAATATTAAAATTAAAAGTCTAACTAAGCTACAAAAATTGTTTCAAAATATTTCGAAATCTGATTTATTTCTATTTAAATCCTTAAAAAAATCTTTAAACACCTTAGATTTGGTAGGAAAATCATCGAGTTCACAGATTGCATAGACAGTCTTCCGCAAAACCCAATCTTTTTGCCTTGTCTAACAAAAAACTTTATTTCTTTTTTGTAGCAATATTTGGGTATTTGCAATGAATATATGCATTACCTTAATAATATCAATGCAAAATTATTTACTTTTAAATTATGATTCGTCGTTCTTACCCAAATGTGCAAATCTAAAAAAAATCTATAAAATAATTTATATTCATTATCTTTAAGAACATTCCAGCCTCTTTTTTCGATGTGATCAGTAAGATTTTTAAAAATGTTTTGAATATGTTTCAAAATTTCCTGCAATGTTGAAACATTTCTAATCAGGTGAATGTGTAAATTTACAAAGTTAATTGATTTGATATTCTTGTAATATTTCAGTCTGGTCAAATATCTAGTAGTAGAATATTTAGATAGACTTTATTTATTTTTTTCTGTAGAAACGAACACAAATACTAAATATTTAAAAGATGTTATGTATTTCCTGCATCATTTATGTGACTAAACAACAATCTTAAATACTAATTAAATAGTCAATAACTTCAAAACTCTAATTAAACATACGTAAACACAGGATAGAATACTTTATTAACTACTTAATAAAGTTTAAGCGACCTTACATAGTTTTAAAAGAATATGTAAGGTCGCTCTCCCTCGAAACTATCTTAACTCAATCAATCATAGTTTATATTCGAATAACAAAGTCGCTTATCAAATCACTCATTCCAATTCAAGCACTTCTTGATTATAGCTGATTAGAATCTTAATACTATAACTTGGAGGCACTTGAACCCAAACTATAAATTGCGGTGATTCAATCCTATTTACAAGTATTTATGAAAAAATATATGTTGCCATTTCCTTCTACCTTATTTCTCTTTAATTTCAATTCTATTTCACTTATATATCACTATCTCTAATTCAATTCACTGTACTTCTTATATTCATCTAATTTACGTAATCACGTTTCATTCTTCGTTGGGAAGATATTGTAATTTTATACAATTCAAATTACCAAAAAATCTCCATGGTTGGCGAGGGAAAACTCTCGAACAGCCCAACGCCACAAAGTTACAGTTATTATTTAATGAGAAATCACTTTAATGGCAAAAAAAGTCTTGTCAGATATTTCCCAAAAATTGTTGTCGAAACATTCTTCTTCACAATCTTGCTCTTTAATGGTACTACTTTCGTCTTGGCTGATTAACTGATTTTAGATAATTCATCGAGACATGCCTACATTATCGACCAAGGAGAGATATTCTAGGTGTCAGGTATTGAAATTTCAGAAAGTACAAAAATGAAAAGACAATTAATCACGGATCTGAAGGCTGGTACGCTTCAGATCTGTCTTGTTAGCAATCTGTATGAGATGGCATTTACATGAGGTGTATCAAATGCAATGTTTATATAGTATATGTGGTAACTAATTGGAATTAAAAAGTATGTATATCTCATAAGAAGTATGCAAGCAATTACATTTATAGGAAAACTTTCTTTTTTATACTCAAAATGTAATACTCTTTATTTATACCGCTTATTATTAATTTTGTTAAAAAACATTATTTCTATTAGGAGACCAACGCATTACATTAATGTAATTGTAGCCTTTTACACAACTGCGTAAAAAACAGCATTTTAAAAAACAAAATATTTTAATTATGCAAAATTATACTATGATTTTACGTTTTATCAACTCTAGATTTTTTTTATGACTATTTTGAGAAGCTAACAAAATTTTCATGATTGCTTAGTCAGAATTGATACAGAAACATGTACACTTACCTATTTCATAACGATTTAAATAGTTATTATCTCTGCATAAATGTATGATTCTAAACCATTATTACTATTAATTATTTTGAACATGCTTATTCGAGATACTTCAAGATAATAAATTTAATATGTTAAGTGATTACTTATTTTATTTAAATAGGAGAATTTAATACATAAATATTAGCTGATTTATATAATTTCTCAGTATTAAAAATAGTTTATATTTGAAATTATTTATGTAATATATAATAAAGTAATTAGTAATTATAAATTTAGGCAATACATTGTTAATCTAAACCAAATATATAAATTGCATCACATTGATATTTGAATATATATATATCTAAATTTTTCAGAATATTTTCTTTCAATTTTTATATGCTGTAATTCTTTAAATTTCTATTTCAATGACAATATAATGCATTTTTTTTCAAAAATATATCTTTTAAAATAATTCGTTACCGAATTTGCTGAATTACACTTTTTTATTCCTTTTATTTGAGGCCAATTTTACTATTCTGGTAAACAAACTGCTAACGGCAGCTATAATAGAAATAAATTAAAATATTTTAGAGATTAAATCAGAAAAGGATGTATGTTACATATATCATTAAAACAGAAGAGTATAATATTTATGATTGGTCCCTTATGTTTTATTATTCCGATTTTGTTTTTCAATACCCGTTACACCAAAATTTATATCCCGTGTCTGTCCCTCAAAAGAAATTTTCAAAGTAAATAATCTTGTTTTTAATTTTACAATTTATAAGATTTTCCCTTCCATAAGATGATTTAGTTTTGCTGGTTCAAAATGTATCTGTTTTTGAAAACAGAAGGTAAGTTGCCATTTTAATTGCATGCTACCATCTGTGAAATGGTACCAAAACAACAGTCACTGGTTCATAAATTAGTCTGAAGTTGCGGCCAAATAAAAATTTGTTTGACATCACGTCGAATAATCGTCCTCATTTTGAATCGACTTATCAGTATAAATGAGACAAAGTTTCATCATAATACACCGGGGACTTAAAGAGAAAAAAATAACCAATGTGCAAAACTATAGTGAATTATCTCATTCTCATTTTCTCTTTCGAATACTCTAGTTCCCTTTCCCTAATAAGGTTACTCTCTTTTTATGAATCCCTCTCTAATTTCCTCCAGAAAGCTCACCAAAAAGTTCATGTTAATATTTCAATAAGTGCAACACTTTTCGATATTGCAATGGTTCGGAATAAATAAAAATAAATGGGATGGATTGATATGTACAAATGAAAAAAACTATTTGAAATAACTATTTAAAAAGTTTTTACATCGTTTCTGTAGCTCATTCTGGAACACATATGTATTCGTTGAGATTTCTAATCAGAATCTGTTGTTAAATTACAGGAAAATGATTCCCCAAACTTGTATTGCCCATATCCGTTACTTGGGGCAATTATCGCTTTTTTGGGTGCTCATTTTTGACAATGAATGTGATATTTCCGCTTATTAACCAAAAGTGTTGATACAAATATCCATAAGGCTGAGATGAACTTTTTTGTTGTTATTAATGGCTTTAGTAGACTCAATAAAAAGAAGAGATTGATATCGTGATTCCTAAGAACGAATACCCAAGGAACACCATTGTATCTTTAAGTTTAATAAACTTTTAATATGTCTATTGCAGTTCAGGATAATATCTAGCTTCCCAATTATCTGTTATTATCATTGAAATTTTTGAAAGTACAGCAGTGTTAGTTAAGTTCATGATATCATACTCGGTAAGAAAATCCAAACACATTGAAGGATTGTCGCAAGAACGTCGTCTTATCCACCTTTGGAGAACCATCGATAATTCTTGAGTTGGAGTAGAGAGCTCCTTCGAAGAGAGAAGGAACGTATGGCTTAACCAACAGGAGGAGACATTCCTCATCAATTTAAACAGTCAAGGGTGATAAAAAAAATTACTCAGAAGGAATATGAGGGAAAAAAGTTTTTTGCTTATTCACCTTTCACAAGATGTCAAGATATTTTAAAGTTGCAAGTTATTCATTATTCTGCTTACAATATACATTAATCAAAATTTTTGTAAATAACAAAGTGAAAAATAATACATTTTGGCTTAAAATTAAAATTTCAAAATTTCAAAATTTGCTAAAGCGTCTGTTACACGTACATACATCTCCATATGAGCATGAGTGATTGAAAAGAATTTTAGTATATATATATATATATATATATATATAACCATCACGCTATGTGGTGATTTCAAAATCAATTTGGAAAGGAAGGTCAACAATTCAGATAAAGGAATGAAGATAACTTTTGGTTGCAGCTTCAAATTAATTTCACTATGATGACTATTTGAAATAAATTTAGTTGTGATAGTCATAAATCTCTGCGTAGAAAGAAGAATAATTGTCAAACAAAGGATGTTTTTAGGAATGAAGAAGTCCCGATTCTTTATTAAATGTAAAGCGATGTTCCAGTTTATGTGATACTGGGCAAATAAAGTCTTTATTCTATGTAATACGACTATATCAGATAACTATATATAGAAATGGATAAATCTGTACTAGTGTCAAAATTCAGATGTCATTAACAAATTTTAGTATTTAAATAATTAAACATTCAGCAGAAATTTAGTTACAAAAAAATGTTTGGTTTTTAATTAAGGACGCTTAAGCTATCATAATACACGCACGCACGCACGCGCACACACGCGCGCGCACACACACACACACACACACACATATATATATATATATATATATGGGGGTGGCTGAATTAGTTGTCTAGGTCTATTAAAAGAAGATAAAGTGATATTTCACAAATACTAATATTTAATGGGACGGAATTTACAGATTGTGGACAAAGACAAATATAATTTAACTACGAAGATGCTACTATAAGGTTCCTGCGCCTTAGCGCTTAACAAGATATATAACTCTTAATTTGCGTGAGAACCCATTCTTATTGTTATAATGCTCCAGGGCCCTCGCTCTCAAGAAATCTCCCGTCTCTCTGATATGGTTTCCTAGCTAAGACTTTCAGTGTGGCTTCCAAGCCCCGACCTCCCATTTCCTTAATTTTAAATTTTTCCTCTTTCCTTAATTATAAAGTTCAATCGATCGGCGACAAATTCCAGTTACTTTTCCAATTACTTATTTTCTATTTTGTTTATTTATTTGAAAGATACTTAAACTGTCTGTTGGGGCTTACATCATCATCGCAAAGTAGTATATCTAATGAGCATTTTTATAATAAATGATCAAAGTTACAACTAAATTATTACTCAAAATTACATCAATGCTTCGTAACATCAGAGGAGTTACTCAGCGTACTTATTTCCAAAGATGCGTAACACTTCTCTCATAATTGAAACCATAATGTAAAGTCGAGAAATGACTTCCTCAATTGAGTCAGTTGCAGTTTTGTAAATTGTGACGTTCAGATGCGCAGTACGATGTAATCTATTCTCCATAAATAAGAGATAAGGGAGTCTATGAGATTGGTCCACAATCCATCGCAAAAAACTGGGACATCCAGATAATCGCAGAAAACCTATTTAAAATGGGCTGATTCAGCATCAAAATAAAACCACATTTGATTATGAAGAGCAGTCGGAATATCTAGGTGCAATTCTGGATAAACCTCTTGCATCATTTCTAAACTATACTTTTTGTCATTTACTTGCAAATAAATTGCTGTTCGGAATAATCTTTTTATGTTTTTTCCATTTTTACAAAGAATTAAAACTCTCATATACTTTTAGAATCTTTTTTTTTCTGTATCAGGTTACATATATACTCTCCGTTTTATGCCCATGTATTTTTGTCACGCATAGTTTTCTTAACCTCTTTATTTGTTCCCATAACTTTTTCAGCAGTGTACACACACAATTATATATATATAATTTTAAAACATTTTCCACTAATCTTGCAACGAAGCTATGCGACCAATTATAAACTGTACGCACTCATCACCAAAAATACTAGCGAATGTCAACCAAAACCAACGGTACCTGTAGAAGAGAGCGAAAATCGGCAAAAATTCTACCATTCTACACAGAAAAACTTCTATAAAGCTCTTCTGTTGCTTAGTGTGGAGCAACAATTTCCATGTGAAATGTACACACTTAACGAGTAGAGAGACTTTTACACCTTTATGATCAAGACTTGTGTTTCTCAATAATTTTAGGCAATATATGATTGTTATTGAAAGAGCATTTAAGATTAGAAGTTCAAGTTATGGCTGTAATTGTGAAAATTATGTATATGATAAAAATGGATATCGTATCTACGCTTTCAGTGTATTTAATTTTTAAACTTCCTGATTTATCAAATTGCTGAATTCGTATAGGGTACTATGATTGTTCATATTTGTTCTATCCTAAAAGTTAGACAACATTTAAAGAAATATAGACATGTAGGTTTATCAACATTATTTTAAAAATAATGTCAATAATTCTGCATCATGTAGGGTAAGTTAATATCGAATGAGACAATACTGTCCTTAAGAATTAAAGCAATATTTAGAATGTGGCTTTTAAATAAATTGAACTTTTTCATTTTTTGATAATTTTTTTACATAAACAACAAATTATAAAGATTTTTAAGCAAACACATTTCAATTCTAATCAAAGTACAGAGAAATATATAAAACGGAATGTATTCTAAATAAATTCACGAATATTAATTATATTCATTTACTAAAGACGGATTACAACGAATTTTATTTTTACTAATATGAATTCTCCGCCAAAATCCTCTCTATATTACACTAAGCAAAATAGAAGAGTTCATAATGCAAAAATAAGCTGTAACTTTATTTGAAATCTTACTTTTTCGTGAAGTCGTATTTATAACGTTCAGTCTGTGTTCACATATCTTGTGCTCCGTAAATATCCAGGGGGAATAACTGTAAGATTTTTTTCATGATTCTTTTTGTTTTCAGACTTCCTTGTGAGAATTTTATATTATCAAGATTCCCTGATATTTATGTGGGCAGGCAAATAACTTCGAAACAAATTTGAACTTCATAAATAGTCTGGTGGCCGAAAATGTTGTGACCTGATATTTGGACAAAACTATTTAAGTATAATTTGTTGATGTCTCAGGTCCAATTCTCAATCATTAATGCGCCTAAAATTGATAATATGCAAGTAGAAGAAATAAATATGTGATACAATTTTTAAATCTTTATCATTTGAATAATCTTAAACTGAAAAATTTAGAAAGTTTTTTCCGAGCATAAAGGTAAAAAGCTACGAATGTTATAACGACTTTGAGCAGCTTAATGAAAAATTATTTTTTATAGTAGTTTTCTACAGATATTTTAATGTAAATTCAGTTTACTTTAATGTGGATTAAAAGCATTGACGGAAAAAAAGTGCTTGTTATTAGCAAACGATAGTATGAAAAAGAGTTAGAGTCAGTTACAAATATTTTTCGTGTTACAATAAATAATTGTTTGAAATAAACATAATTAATTTTTGTAAAAATTTTGATTACCATTAGATATAAAGATATTTTGAATTTAATTTACTATTGAGAAAAATCGCGATGTTTAGAGATATTAGAGATTTTAGTGTTTACTCAAAACGCAAAATAATGATAAAATTAACTTTACAGTGGTTGATAGAATCACAAACAACCCATCATAATCACTTTTTTCAAAGTCTGTAGGATATGACAGGGAACTATGTTTATTTTATGATGAATTTGCTTAATATTACTATTGTTGTTGTTATTAAAATTTGAATTCAATTACTAAAAGTTTTAATTTTTAATATTTTACATATTGAAACATTCATCGATACAAAGCCTTTTTTATTTAAAATAATTTATTTAAATTAATTTTCGTAATTTCTTGAATTCAGAAGAATCGCTAATACATGTTGAGACAGCTGTCAATGAAGTAAGGGATATATGATGAATCTTTTTTTTTCTCCTACATGATGCTTACCAAAGAGCTCTGTAATAAATATAAAAAAATATTTTTTAAAAAGTCCTCCTAATGTTTTCCCTAAATTTAATGCGAAAATGTTATCAATAAAAGTAATTCTTACAACGTTAAATGTGATGAAATGTGAAAAGCGGTAAATGTAAATAGTTATTTGTGCTTTCGATGTCTGTATGTTTCTCTCTTCTAGTATGTATTATGTTCTGTTTTCTTTTGTGTAGTAAATATTTGAATCGACTAATTACAAAGAAATTATTCAGCGTAATTGGAAGATAATAGATATTAATTTCACTATAGTCTCAATTTTTACAAATATTTGGGTGAGACTCATAAGATAGATGTTAACTTATCTATATATCATATTTTGTTTCTCTCTAAGAACTCTATCTCTCGCTGCAACTTTAGGTTGAATGTCCAACTGCACCATCTTACGGGATGACTGAACACAGTTTGCCAATAAGTAACGATTAGTCAATACTATTCTACCTAAAACTGAAATACTTGCTTCGGTTCAAATTAAAAAATCATAATCTCAAATTATGCCAACATAAAAACTTCCCTCCAGAGGGTATTATTTATCGTCACTAAATACAGAGTTCATCTATTTGTTGCCCCAATCCATAAATTTTTTGCACCAGGGCAGGCAATTATCTTTCTATACCGTTTTCTATTTGAGTACAGTAAGACATCGTTTTGCTTTCAGGGGGTTGATGTTTTCTCTCCAAGGCGGGGAAAAACAGTTGACCTTTCGTGCTGGCGGCGTTTCGAACTCCTAATCTTTGGGATAGAAGAAAACTTGTCCGGTCCTTTTTTTCTTCTGCAGTGCTGTTATCAACTTGACCGAAAGGAATTCTTCCTCGGGTTAGTTAATAAGGTGTTTTAACTTCTATTTCGTTGTTCAATCCATCCGTGGTAAGCTCTTAAGATGAGACTCTAAACGAAAGAAGTGAAAGAAATCACACTGAACAAGATCATTTAAACGTATAGTCAATAGGGAAAGTGGAAATGTTAGTGGTTAGTGTATAGTCTGTATGAAACCATACATGAGCCAAAAATACATATATTTTACTTTAACTTTAATTTTGTCTTATATTAATTTGCAAAATGAAATATATGTTGCATCACACATAACAACGCAAAAATATAACAACATAAAGCGTAAATGAAAAGCTTTGTAATGAAGGTAATGACACATCCATCTTACATACAGTTCAGAGTGATTTGTAGATTTTTACGATAAGCATGAAATTTTGTGATTAATTAATTTATTTCTAGAAATATTCCGAATGACCAAAGTGAATAAAGTTACTATCGCTTCCTTTCAACTTTTTTACAAAGTAAACGCATAAAAAAGCGTAAGTTTGACTCTTTGGGAACGTACACTGTACATTTATATGTATTCTGTACGTTACATAATGATATACACATGCTTAAAGGTATTATCAAATTACTAAACACATATACATCACCAGTCATGTCTTTAGTCTTTTTACTACCAGAAAAGAAATTTCATCATCCATAATCTTATAAAATAACTATTACGTATAAAATGTTTATATTTATATTTATCTATTGCCATCTAGAAGAGATAACTCAGTATCAAAATAATCTCTACCTATGTTGAACATTTCATCTCTTTTCCTATTCCGCAAACAAGAAGCTCACTGCAGATTATATTTCTTCCTTATTTCATAAATATTAAACACGATCGCCGAATTGTCGTCAGTTAGTCGGAGAAAAACGCTTTTCAAAAAGATTTTGAAAGGATAAGAGGGAAATTTATGAGTCTAGGTGAAGCGCTCTTGACACCTGTCATTATCACCTATCGCTTCATTGCTAAACTTCATTATACACTCCCTACTTCAAAACTTAGCGAAAAATAGTGCTGCTAGGAACTGACAAACTCCACAGCTTTGATTTGCTGTTCTTGGATCAAAAGATGAGTATCGTACAGCAATGGTTCTGGCGGTTTTAGAAAAATATCCTCTTTTAGATTTTAATTCAGTGTTTTTCTTATTTTCCTATGCTTTAATTTTGAAAGCTTTTAATATATACCGAAAAACCAGAGAGAAATATTTTCTTGTCTGTTTGTAACTTCTCAGTAATGCAATAATTCTTTCAACATTATCTTTGTATGTATAAGTGTATATACATGATATTTCTTAATTTTACAAAGTCATTTAAAATTCTTTTGTGTACTTAAATCTAAACGGAAGCTGCTGCTACAGATAATTTACTTCCAATTTTGAAAATTGCATATAATGTAACAATATATATGTGTTTCAATATATTTCTTATCATGTAACAATAATCAATAATGAATCATAAAATGGACAACTGTAAAGTAAATTTAATAACGAATTTTATTAGAAATATAAAAAAAATTACACATTTCATAATTGCTGTCTTTAAGAAATTATTCAATCCGAATGATTATTATATTTGAAAAATATTTCAATGTTTAAAAACTTCGATTTAATTAGTATTTCTTTTCAAGCGTAATCGAAAACAATGCCTGTACCGAATGACATTAATAGAACAGAGAGATAATTTTTTTCGTGTTAATTTTTCATTTCTGTTATAAAACCTATAAAACATTATAGCTTTGGCTTGTGTAACTAGAAGCATTTCTTAAATTCTTATTTATTTTTATTCGTGTTATGTAAAAATTTGACAGATTAATTTATTTAATCTTGTGAACATCCATATTAATTGAGCCGCATACTGCCTGCCCCCAGCAGCGAAGTCGGCCTCTAGTGACTAGACTGTAGAAAAGAAACGCCTCAGTCTGAGCCAAGGAGGGCAGGGAGTGCACATGCTGAAACACTCCTTCCCTTTATTGTATGTAATCTTTTGGAATTATGCATGTAATTAAAGTTCCCAATGTGCATGTAATAAAGTCCCTTACATAAAGTTCCTAATGTGCATGTAATAAAGTCCCTTACATAAAGTTCCTAATGTGCTCCTTGGGAGAGGGATCAAGTGATCTAGCTGGCAAAGGAAGCGTAGGGAAAACTTGCAGACAATTCATAGCAACACGCGCCGTCAGCTGCAGGGCATTATTTTCTTGAAAAGTACGTCCTGGCTGTCACAAAAGGAACGGTAACACAACCGGTCATAGAATGTCGTCTATGTACCGCTGTCCTGATAGTGTCCCAGAAATGTCTACCAAAGGTCGGCTATCACAGGAGATGGCACCCCAGACCACAACGGCCTGTTGTGAGCCTGTAAGGCGTGCAATAATAAGGGCAGGATCACCATGCTGCTGTGGACATCCCTCGTCACTCAAGATTATAAGTCCCCAGTCAGCACAATTCGAAGTTGAACGAGCACGACACTACTAAAATCGAACTTGACGGTGTACAGGCGTGAGAGGCAGGGTATTATCTTCTTGAAAAGGTTCTGCCTCAAGCATAATTGTAGGCGCGAGAGTAAATTCAGTCATCTGTCGAGGGTTATTTTGAATGCATGAGTGCAGGACACGCAGTGGATAGTTGGCAATGACGAATCCGGTGCTGTAACAGCAGCTCTGACAATCGCTCTGTCTGCCCATTCTGCTGTGGTCTTCGATAGACCGCTGCATTTGAATCCTATATCCTCCTTTGTTGATCCACTCTTGCCAGCATTAACTAATTGCAGCATCGTTTCAATCCAAAAGTCGAGCGATTGCTAGATTCGTCCAACGAGCCTCTTTCATTCCGATAGTACGACCTCTTTCAAACTCTGACATTTGTACATAATGTTCAAGAATCATTCGGCGAGATATTGTTCCAGGTGACCTAAGATATCCACAGTCAAAATGCAATCGAAATTTTGACCATCCGATTTAGTATTAGTCCTTATATACTCCCACTGAATGCGCAGTTCCGATGCGCCGGAAATTCCGCTATCCTTTTATTCATTCATTGAACACTAGAATTAAATCATTTGCATGTTCGGTCTCAAAGTCTTTGCATACGCAATTTTATTCCAAATCCTTTTTGGTGCGTCGGTTTTTTTGTTGCATAGAGTAATTGTTAATGACGGATACCCATAAAAGTTCCTCTTCTGAATCTTAAAGAATTTAGTGAAAAAAAGTTTTTGTCTTTAAAATAACGACAGTTGAGAGACTATGATGTTTGTTTTTTAGAAATAGAAAAATATGTATATAATTTGCTACAGAATATATATATATATATACTGCTGTTTGTAGAAAATGCAACACCATGAAAGAATCATCAGAATCAAATGAAATTTAATGCAGAAACGACTTGTACTGATACAAATAAATGATGAAATTTTCAAAACAAAAGAAACAAATTAAGCGTCCGAAATCAGTATTTGGTGCAGCCACCATGCGCTGCAATAAGTGCTGCTATACGACGTGGCATGGAGTCAAACAGATGTTGAATATCTGCTTGAGGAAGAGAATTCCATATCGCTTGTATGCGCAACCAAAGTTCGTCTTTGGAAACTGCAGGACGCGGATCACGAGCGAGACGCCGACCAACCATATCCCACACGTGCTCAATAGGCGACATATCCGGTGAATAAGCAGGCCAAGGAAGAAGTTGCATGCGTTGTGCTGAACAGAAGTCTCGAACAGTCCGCGCAACATGTGGGCGTGCATTATCCTGCTGAAAGATAGCTCCAGGGATGCCTTGAAGGAAAGGAACGACTTCGGGCTGTAGCACTTCACAGACGTACCTGTTGCTATTGAGATTACCCTCAATTCGTATCAAATTGGATCGTCCATGATACGAAATCGCACCCCAGACCATAACTCCGGGTGTTCGACCACTATGTCGTTCAATAATACACTCAGGAAGGCAGCGTTGACCGGCATAACGTCTAACACGAACACGGCCATCATGGGTCCACAAATTGAAGCGTGATTCATCTGAAAAGACAACTTGGTGCCAATCAGCTCGCCTGTCTCTGTGTTCAAGAGCCCACTGCCGACGCAGCCGTCGATGATTCGCCGTGAGGGGAATCCTGTATAAAGGCACCCTTGCACGCAATCCACGGCGCAGCAGACGACGACGAATTGACGAAGCCGACAATTGTACACCTGTAGCAGTAGACCAACGTGCTGCCAGCTGCCTGGAGGAAGCTGTGCGATCATTCACCGCCATGCGGAGCAGGTGTCGATCATCGCGCTCTGACGTCACCTTCTGTCGTCCAGTGCCTGTTTTTCGAGTTGTTCGGTGCTCGTCGGTCCACTGCTTACAAACTCGCATCACTGTGGAACTGTTCCGCTGCATACGAGCTGCTATTGCGCGATTGGAAAATCCTCCTTCTCGAAGGCCGATTATCCTCCCTCGTTCAAACTCCGTAAGTTGCTTGAATTTCTAATTCTTCCGTCGTGGAGGCATACTCAGGTCTCACTAAACGTTTGCCACTAACAAATAATCATAGACTTTTTTCAACGTCCCGCTACAGCACTTTATTTATACGCTTTCAGCATCAATTCAGAGGGCGCTGCGCGCGCCGCGCACGCGCGATGGCTCTGAAACTTTATTAATTTGCATAATATCCTATAATTGACATTTGCTGCGAATTTCATTTGATTCTGATGATTCCTTCATGGTGTTGCATTTTCTACAAACAGCAGTTTATATATATATATATATATATATATACGAGATGTGACTATTAAATAACATGACTGATACTGTAATACATTTTATTTTGATTTCATATATATTTACTTATTATCACTTTCAACACACACTTTTCCCTGTATTCCTACAATGAACCTTCCATTCTTCAAAACAGTAATAGTGGTCTTCTGTCAGCTTCTTTAGGACGCGAAGTGCTTTCTCTATCACAGCTTCGATGAACTGATTATTGTTCCTTTTAATGCAGATTTCATCTTAATAAGCGTGTAGAAACTACATCGCACAAGATCCGACGAATACAAAGGATGGTTTAAAACTGGTATGTTATACTTGGCCTAGAAACGGCTTCACAGATAAATCAGAACGACTTTTCCTTCCACAATTCGTATTGTCTTTTTCCCCTTGTTCTTTCACGGAATTCAACAAGAACCTGAAGGCAGTAATGTTAATTAATAGATTGCCCTTCAGGAAACCAGTGAAGGTACACAATCTCATGAATATCGAAAAAAAGAAACAATCATCATTAATTTGTATTTTCATGCGCTCATTCCATCTATTTTGGCTCTCGAAGAAAGTGAGCTCTTCCAGTGTATGGATTGGCGCTTTGTTTCAGGATCATAAATAAAAAAAAACACAAATCGTCACATGTTATTATCCTTTCCAATAAGCCTGGGTCATTTTCATTGGCTCTGAAAAAGATAGTACTAACATTTTATTGAGCTTCTTCTTAATAAGTGAGAATTTTAGGTACCATTTTCTCACACACTTTTTGAATGTTTTGAATGTTATGTAAAATGTGCCGTATGGATTTTATGTCAAATTTTGGTCTTAGTAATAGCACCATTACTTAATCGGCGATCGGATCGAACCAGAATTACCAATTTTTTTCGATATTGTCATTTGTTTTTGACTTGAAAGGGTGACCTGGGCACAAATCATTTTCAGTGTCTTCCCGGCTTCTAGAAAACGTTTAAACCACATGTAGCGTTTTTTTCAAATTTTCCTGCGGAATTTTTCTAAAGTTCATTGATACTTTGTTCAACTTTTCATTTTTCAGGCGAGACACACACACACACAAATATATATATATATATATATATATGATTTATTGCTTGAGAATTTGGCGCAAATTTATCGAACAATTTTATATTCGATATCTGGTTCAAAAATTTCCCAAAGTCAGAATTTCTTAAAAATAGGATTCTACTAGGCTCAGGTGTATAGATTGATAACACGGAATATATATAAATTTCCGAAATTCTGATTGTAGAGAGTTCTCAAGGGGTAATCTGGAAATAGAAAGACGTAAAACTAAATTTCCGAATTTATTTCTTGGCCTTTATTTAACAAGACAAGTGAAAGTATCTCGAATGTTATCAACAAAAACTTTCTCCAAAAAAAAAGTTTTATATAAAATTGCGATCACAATTTTGAATTCTGAACATATATTTCGAGAATTTCTTTCTAGGAAAAGTTTTATACGAAAACTTCTTTTGAGTAAAAAATTTTTTAAATCATATTACATTTTTGGAACGCATTCTTATTACAATTTTTCAATAAAATTTGAATAAATTATTCTTTTCAATATGATATTTTATTGAAAAAAAAATTTCAACTTCTGATGCTTTATTTATTCAATCGAAAGATTCATGATACAATTGAGCTATTTAAATTTACTTTAAGATTTTTTAACGATAAATTTAAATTACACTATGCATGAAGTAAGGAGATTTCTTTCCATAATTATAGTTAACAAATAATGGAGTTATGATAATAATAATTATTTTAAAATATTGACCATTTAAATTTGTATTTAGCTTAGGCAACTCTATAAGTTATTTCATGAGACCACAAAATTTATGAGATTCACTTTTATTGCCGTTACATTTTGTATTTATGATTTAATTGTGCTCTTTAAATTATTTTCATTCCTTTTAACTCACATTTTTTTCTGAAGATGTTTATTTAATTATTTCACATTCTGAGTTCTCATCTTTGTACTTAAATTCATATGGATGGATATCTATTTTTATAGCACTATTTCCTATATTAGAATTTATCAAATCTTTTCAGTTGTTACGTATATTTATTATGGAATACGACGACATTGTCATAGGATAACTACAGCGTAGGTCATAAGTCACTTTGTAATTTAAGACGTGAATAACTTTTATATAACTATGCTTTTTTGATTTATGATAAGAATTTGAATATCAAAACTTGGGGTTTTAAATAATGGAAAAGTGCACAACTTACGAACGTGGGAATATAATTCAGTGTTGTTTTAAGAATACAGTAAATTTTGCTTTTTCGCAGAAAGCATATTTGCGTCCTTTCATTTAAAAAGCCCACATCCAGGACTTGTACATTACCATTGGCCAAAGTTTTGTTATAGGATACTTCCAGAACTAAAAATTTCCACCAGACTCGCAACTAGGTGAAACTCTACTATGCGAGGAATAGCTGAAAAACCAAGAACATCTATTCGACACCATCCCCGAGAACTTATTAGAATAAGTCCTTACATTTCCCTCTTATCTCGCTACACGAGGCTGTTTTGTCTGGGCATACTTTAAAGATCATTTTTCTTATAAGTAATCCTAAAACCTTGAATCAAATCAGGATTCATCTAGAAATTCAAGGAATACAGAAAAAATATTGTAAACTCTTTTAAAAAGGAAATGCATATGGTGCGATTGTCTATTAACGTAGCACTGAGAAGCAACACATGGACTATTGGTGACAAACTTCGTAATTCTGAACTTCGATCAAGTGACAAGAACGACACCAGAGCTGCCACCCCAACTTCTCTAAATATCCACACCACGCCAAAGGATATATTTGGGTTCTCGACCAGATTTAGCGTGCATTAACCCGGCTACACGGTGAGATATTAGTTGCATCAAGAATTCGAACCAACAACTCGACTAAAATAACGCCGCCTGCGAATCTGCGACCACAACCAATAGGCTACCATGACAATAAAATGTGAACGAAAGAGCCCGTATTTGTACAATTGTGTTCGTCTATGTGATATTACTATTTAAACTCAATTCCGAAAAATTCCAAACATTATATAATATCATATGCGTAAATAAATGCATTATTAACGACAAAAAAATTTATTAATCAATCCTATCAAGGCTTTCAATGCATTGTTTCGAGAGGAATAAAATTTTCTGTTTACTTCTGGATGAAGTGTTATATTTTTTTACCTTAGAAATTTATATAGAAAGTCCTGTGAGTGGTTTGTTACTTAAAATAAATGTTATAGTTATCATACATATACGGTGGGAGTACAGCCAACAAAATATTCTTCAAATACATATTTTTCAAAGCAAGGGCAAAATTATTTACTCGAATATTTTAATAAAATCCTTTTTTTATTTGATTTCATCAATCATAAATCAATTAGATTAACTATTTCGAAAATTATAACTAAGTGATTTCTAATTTTGTTTTTACTGCTCTCATTCCGAAATTGCAACGAAATACTGATAGATGGGACATAGCTTGGAGATTACATCCAGAGTGGGACAAAATCGTCAAGATGGAATGGAAGAAATATAAATAATTAAGCAAATTGTGACAAATTAAACTAAAATAAATCAACAATATCCAAGGAAGAAGGTTTGTATGGATTGAAACTAATTTAACATAATTTAAATGAACTTATTCAAATTAACCAAAGTCTACTCACATTTATTTGCTTTACATTCTTAATAACATTAAAGATTTTCTTCACTACATTACTTGTTTTTATTCCATATTTTATTTATCAACATATTTTGAAATATTTTAAGAAAATGTGGGAAACTAATTACATTTTTGACCATTAAAAGCATTAAATATATCAAAATAATCATAATATGAGGTTAAATATTTTATATGTGTTGCAATATGAGACTTCGAAAATTGCCATATAGAAACGACATGACATTTGGCAACATTTGAAAACTCACTTGGGAATTTTAGGAAAAAAAAGGCTCGTTTTTGACATAGTAGCATTCTGCTTTAAAAATAATTCATTTTTTCTCCTTTATATTCACGCAAGAAAACTATAACACAGAAGAAAACACATTTTAAAAACAGAGTTAGAGAATTATTTTTAAAATTCCTCATTACTCTCTGTTCCAAAATCCTGCAATATTATTGTTATCACAATTAATTCTATTCCCCTTTTAGCTTGAGAAAAAGTTTAATTAATTGTCCTTCAATTTTCCTTCTTTCTCTAGTAAAGAAAGAACTATTAATTAACATTTAAGCACCTTGACTGCACTTCACTGAGCGGCAATCCAATACTCAGTTGAGAGTCTCAAAATAATTTTTCTGTTGAATATTTTCAGTGTTAAGTAAAACACTAATACGATTTGTAGGACGGACAGAAACTATAAAAGTTTGAGAATTGTTCTAATTTTAATGGACATTAATTTGCTCGCATAAACTATTGCAAGTTTTTTAAAAAATAATTTTCTTTCTCTTTTAAAATTAAACTTTATTCTTTTTATGTGGTGTGCATAAATACCATCGTATAATTAAAAATACTATTTTTTCTTTCCGAAGTAAAAAAAAGAATGTTATTTAAGAAATATTTAAAAAATCAACAACATAAAGTAACATAATTCCAAGTCGGTAGCTTAAGTCTAAAATATTATTTAATTCTTTTCTCACAAACTACTTTTATTTGTGATAACTTGAATTTTATTTTATTTAAATTGCTTTAGAACCATTTAACTCTTTATAGTTTCCATACTTTTCTGTACTTCATTTTTAATAGTTATTTAATAGGCAGCATTTTCTTTTGATTTTTTTACACCTCTGAGAAACGACTGTTGCATAAAAGATTTTTCTTTTTCTTTCAATTTCGTCATGAAACTTTCACCTTATCTTTTAAAAGCAATTCCACTCTCTTAAAAAATGAGAGGTTCCTCGATTATTTGCTTTTTAATGAATTGGGCAATCAGATTTAGGGGAGCCAGAATTTTTCATATTTTTTTTAATTCATTTACCGCCTTATTAATATTGGGATAACAAAAAAGAAATATGCAAATAGCAGATTTCGATTTTTGATTTTTATTTTCCATTTTTGAGGTTCCCTCTTTCATTCTCATCTGCATTCAGCGAAACTAATTTAGGTTTTTACGACATTCTTAAAGTACTGATGTCTATAACAGAAAAGAAAAACCAATATTTTCTTTGAGGATAAAGAATGCTTTTAATCATAAAATCTAAATGCAGAGACACCTTTCCATTGTGTTGCTATTACTTCTCTTTCTCATTTAAAACAGGGTAATTAAAACCATCAATTAAAAAGTGACCCCATTTTGTTTTTCTTTGCGAGCGAGTGCTGGCGAATAAAGTGGGTATGTATATGAGTTCCTTAATATAACTTCATGGTTCCCTTTTCATACGCTTCGGAGCGTTAACTTTTAAATGAAATCTAACAATAATTAAAAGTCATGAAAGGTTTCTTAGTATATTTTCTTTCTGGAAATAATGAAAGTGTGATTTATTTCGCATTGAATTTTTTTAATTTTCGAAGTTAAACGCTACTTATAAATTAGGTATAGACTGATAAATATTTGATGAATAGCGGTCATTAATGCAGATGTGTACACAGCCATAGAGTTAATTAAAGTTAATATTAGCCTACATTGTACTCTGGTACCCTTAGAATAGATTATTCAGTTGAATACGTTTATTCTAATGAGAGCACTATTTCATGTACTGAAGTTAAATGTTGAAGTTTCAATCCTCAGTTCAGTTATATCTTTCATTCAAATCTTTTCAAATAGTTATATAAACTAGCTATAGGTAATTTTGTCAAACATGTGTAAACGGAACGTAGCGTGTTCATTTTATTTTTGAATTGTTTTAATGTTATAATTGGTGAAAAATTAATTACTTAAATATTGTTCACTTCTTCCTTGAATTTCAGTTTATTGAAATAAATGTTATGTTAGTATGTTTATATACAATCAGAGTTTTGACAGTATTCTTAAGCAGTTTTTTTAATTCGTTTCTGGTAATTTATATAATTTTATAATAATTTTTCTGAAAATATCTACCAAATTGTTTTTATTATCTTTATCAGAAATATCTATTTTGGCAGAATTTATAGTTCAAATATAAAATAAAAACAAATCAAAAGACAAAACGAACAAAAAAGTATTTGCGTGACTTTTTTTTTAAGAAATTGAGATTTATACATTAATCTTTGAACAGAAAATAAAATAGACAACTTCAATTTTTAAAATTTTTAACATTTATTTCTTCTTTAAGCAACAGAAAACAGAAATAGAATAACAACAATTAAACAGCTGAGAATAGTTCCTTGGATATCTCAGTCCAGAAAGAAATAACAGAAACATGGAATAAATAAAACAAAAAAGGGGAAAAAATTAAGTAACTATTTAGTCTATAATTCATAACTAAACAATAAGTAATCATTTATATTAATTTAATCTAAATAGATTAAATAAATCTAAAGCAACAGAAATTAATTTAATCTAATAAAAATTAAGATTAATAAGTAGTTATTTAGATTTTTAGATTATAAAAATGAATTTTTATATTTCTTATAAATTTCTTAACTGTTGTTTGGTGTATTGGTTGACCAAATACATTAATTATGGTGGATAGGTCCACTGATTAAATATCCAAGATTCCTAAATTGCTTCTGTTTCACCTCATCAATAAAATTCGATGAATTTTCACTAATTAATAGATGCTGATGGGTATAGTAAAGTATCAGTTTCTTCTAAGGAATGAGTGTGCAAATTGTTGCATATTTTCTGCTTTACAAGGTGGACACTAACGTATGGTACAATGGCACTAGGTACTATTCTGAGCAGAATATTTATTAATGACCTTTAATCACTGATTTATCAACAGGTTTCTTAAACCTAAGTATCCTTTAATTTTGAAATTTTTGGCTACTGATAATATGTACAAAAGAAATACTCTGATAAAAAACAACCCCTTTTAAAATTTATGATCAAGAATAAGGCTGGTAAGATGCTCTTCTAATACGGTTCAAGTGTAGCACGGGAAGCCTCTGAAACCTTTCATCGATGATGCTTTCTACGATATCGATGATTCTACGATTACTGCATTGATAAACTCGCGCGATAATTTCTCATTTTAATTTAGAAACAATACATATTTCTTTAGTTGTTATTTTGACAAATAATTTGAGGTCAGCTATATTGAAATTCATTGTCAATAAACAACATGGTTACTATGATTGGTTGAAGCATAACTTTTTACTATGCACATTTTGTCATTTTCATCATTAACTATCTTTATAGTTTTATTTCAAATATTTAATGTTTCACAAATACAAACTGATTAATTTTGTTTTATTTAGCCTGATGCAATTGATAAGCAATAATCAATCAACGATTTAATTTTTTTTAGTCAAACTTAAAATCAACCCTAGAGAAATTAAATTTTAAGCCTATCAACCAACAAACTTGAAACGCTTAGACATCTCTAGTCTACTTCCATCACATGTTTTACTTGTCAAAAAAAAAAATCAAAATATTCAGAAATATCAAACTTGTAAGTTGTGTGTTTTTGGTTATTTATTGATGTCACATTTAGAAGTAATAGCTACTGGATACGTATTGTGTAATTTTGAATCAGAGTCCAGTGACGAGGATTACACTTGAATTAGTATCCTACTTTCCTATCGTCAACACCTTGTTAATGTGAGGGCTTCGAGCCCCGACAGATTTAACATGCATCAGCCCCTTTAGCAAATAGTTCTTTGTTGGAATGGACATTTGAACCCACGATGTGCCGGAAATAAACTCGTGCCCTCATTATTCGGTTTCTAGGTTTGACTACTTGGAACTTCTATATCAAGTGACTTAACAGAAATATGCGAGAGTAAATACCTATCAACAAAGAAGTAATATAAATAAATTAACCCTAGACAAATGTCAAAAGTTAATATCAATTTTTAAATAAAAATGCTACACAAACATTTTAAAATTTAAAAATAAGTTTAAAAAGAATTATCAAAGGTCATAAAAGCTACTATTAAATCAGAAAATATCAGAGAATAATTTTTCTAGTATCAATATCTAATATTCACTATATGATTTCATTAACACAAAGCACTTAATGATAAATTGAAAATTTAATACTTCATTAATTATTCTGGTAAAATTATATTTTTAATGAAAAAGAATTAACCTTATCACGTACACACTCTCATATATACCCAAACTTTATTCTATTACAAGTCTAATTATCGAACATTATGTGCATAAAATAAATGGCAGAATTTATAAAATAAAATCAAGTGTTTCAAAAGCCCATCAAAATACTTTCAGGAAATGTTACAATTACTTTTGAGTATAATATTACTCAAAATTAGCCACATAGAAATAATTATTATCGAATATATTCCCTCGAAATAATTTTAATAAATCTATTCAAGCAATTCTCAATCTCCAAGTATTCACATCTTTCTTTGAACTATTTTCTGTTTAACTAATTCCTAAAACTTAAAATTAGCTCACAGTTTTCTCATTTACTTCATTAATATTAAGCCAATACACTTAATTGTAGCATTTTTAAAGAAAATACCATTTTCACAGGGATTTTCAGTAGGGTAAAGGGAAGAACATTCGATTTTGCCTTGGCATTTGCCATTATCATACTTCGTCTTCATTATCGAGCCTCATTATACAGCAACTTTTCTTCAAAACTTGGAGATATATGAATTTAATCTTATTTTAATTTATTAGAAACTTAGATTAAGATTCCAGCAAAAAGACTGTCTAAAAATTGCTCCCATCATCAATATCAATATAATACTAGACTGAACCTCATAGTATCTGAATCATTATATCCATTTATTCAAATATATAGATCTACTACCAGACATCAAAGGAATTCCTTTTTCTAAATACTATCTCAGTTCTTCTGAAAATATATACTTTCCTTCCTAGTTCAAAAACGAGAATTTTATTTCATACCATATTTCAACCTTATTTCATAAATATTAGACTCTCTCTCTGAGCTGCCGTCTGTTTGAGGAAAAAGCAGATTATGGAGGGATTTTGAGAGGATAAGAGGGGAAAATGTGTTTCGCGAAGTTCTGTTGGCGCCTGTCATTATCACCCGTCGTCTTCACTGTCGAGCTTCATTATACGCCGTCCTAGGAGGATGTCTTGCCACAAATAGGCTTGCTAGAATTTGACAGAATGTAGATCCATGGTTTGCTGTTATTGGCTGCGAAAAGCAGGTCTTCGGCGTCACTAGTTGTGGCCCGACATCAAATGCGCCACAGATGTGGATTTTAATTGATGTTATTTTTTTCTGACTATTTTTCTTGAGAACTTAAAATATTAAATACGAAAGAATGGATTATTTATATACATTTAGTGAGTGTCAAGTAATTCTATTGTTATATCCCTTTTTTATTATAAAAGGATTAAGTAGGTTACTTTTTAAAATCCATTTGATTATTCCCCCCTCTCCTGAATACACTCAAACTTTTCTTTATTAATTCAATACATTATAAGAACCACAACAATTAGGAAAAAAATAACTTAAACTTGAATTCCTTAATATTATATTAACAGAAAATTGTCAATTTTTGTATCGCAATCTTTTTGTGCTTTATAAAGATTGATTTTCTGCTGATCTTTAAAAATAATGCATTTGTCGTGAATTATTTATGAATATTATTTAGATAACTACTTACTACATAACGCTTGCTTTATTGCAAAGAGGAGTAAATATATTTAGTAGATACTCAGGCGGTTGCGTTTTGAGATAAGTGTGACCCTCATTAAAAATTTAATTATATTTTTCAATTATTTTAGAACCTTTTGTAGTCACTAAGTTCAGATTTATTAAAGTGTATTTTGTGCCATCTAATTTTTGATACAACATACTAATACTTTTAATTCACAAAAAAGTTCGAAAAGTTGAAATTTCGTTCACACTTGATCAATAACTATCTCACGGAATTCTTAAGAGTGGCGTCATAAAATTGTACACCAAATCTCAAAGAATTTTGATCAAAGCTCTTTAATAAATATTATGCAATTTGCTATAACATATTTATGATATCTTTCTTCTATTATTAAGGTTTTGAAAAAATTATTTTGCATTTTTTTCTCTTCTAATTATATTTTCATATATACAAGTATATGCACTTTACACAACTCTTGAGACTTCTGTAGAGAGTATACAACTATATTAATTTAACTTAATTTATATTTGTGTGTTGGTTATGGGGAACCAGAAGGCGACTCTCGTAGATCACATGCGCAAACGCTACGCTCTGTTACACAAAAGTGAGAAAGTAATTGTATTACTCTTCTTTCATACTTCTCTACGGGATAGCCAAAATAAAACCATTCAGGAAAATTGTTTTCGAAACTTCGTGAAAGCTCAATGTAAATATCAAAGAGAACATTAGAAATTAAGAAAGATACAATATGGAGTGAAAATCATGTACAGAAAGGTTCAGTCAAGTTTCATTTGAAGTCATCTCAAAATGGTAAGAACGATAACAGAGACTCATCTCTCATTCTGTGTATCGTGAAGAAATATTCGTACAAAACTTAAGTTGAACTATTTACATCAGAGCGGCAGTATGTAGACAAAATAAAATGTGCACTTTGTGAATCCATTTATAGAAGATGAAGGACTGTATAGATATTGGTGAGTAGTTGCAAAAATTTCAAGGCATACAATTCATTTTAAAAAAAATTTTATCAACAAATTTTCATATGGTGCACACACATTCGCATCACATGAAAAAACATCTTTGACCATGGCTGAGGTCAGTCATCACGAAACATATTTACTTAGGCAAAAAACAAAGTATCAGCATCGGTTCTTAGCAGGTAGTCGTGACGTGATATTATTACATTCCAAAAAAAAAAAGAAAGAAATATGAAAAATTAGAAGTGTAAGAGCTATCGCATTACATATTTTCAGCAATGGAGGAACAGCTCACTTTTCATTTCAACTTTTACATGAGTTCATACGATGTTCGATGAGGAAAGGACAATCAGGAGAATTATAAATATCTACTGGACATCAAGATCGCTTGATCACTCTGCGTATGATTTTTACCTGTCGAGCAAGTTGGAGGATATGATTTAAAGTAAAGCGGATAAAACACAATTCTTTTTTTCCCTCCAGCATGTGCTGCAACCAGTCGCTTTACATGTGAAGTAAGACAGTACCAATAATATATACTGTCTTTTCCTGTCCGAGAACAACACTTTTTTGTAATATTAAAGTGTTTTTTTAAAAAAGTGGAAAATAATTGTTCGTTAGGGCATATATTACACTAAATAGTAGCACCTACTTTGTTTTATATACAAGGTAAGTAACACAATAATTGAGTGTATTCTGCTAGAGGTATTACTACTTTCGTGATGTCTGCAAGTTGCTCTCGTTTTTGTTGTAGTCATGATTAGTGCTACTTGTCTTGTGAGGTACACGGAGGGACCCACGGTTTGGTGATAAGACAAGGATGACAAACTTCTACGAACTCCAGAAACTGGCACCTTCAGACCTAATAGAAGGGAATCTTCGTTACAATTACCCCAAATGAATATTCTATTTCTTCTCGGAATAAAAGATCAATCAAAATGGAGTCTCTACAGACATTTTGATCTCATATCCCTATAAATCCAAATTACAAAGTGGTTGCAAGACTAAATCCTTATCAGTCAAAGAAAGAAAACACCATCAGAAAAAAGAAGAATTCTAAGAGGAAAATAAATTTCTGGAAATCAGAAACAAGGAAGAACCACATGTGAAGAAATGCCAGAACAGAAACATTACAGAGGATTCGTCATTTGAAGAGAACACAGAAGACTGGATGCATTCGACCATTTATGAAAATAAAAATAAAGCGTATATATATTGCTACTGACTTATGTCTGACATGTAATTTTAGATCGATGCTTATTTTCATCATTTGCAAAGATTGCGTTCAGATGCCTGTGGCGAACTTGACCTTAATGATGAAGATGAATTTGTTTGCGAGTTACATTAGAGACTGAATCAACGAATTCAAAAGAACAGGATTTCTCTAAAAAAAACTCTCAATCGTGTATCTGTAAGTTAGAAAATTGACAAAAAATTAAAACAAAATAACAAATAAATGTTATTAATGTATATTTATTTGTAACACATCAATCAATAACTCCCGAGACTAACATTGAAAACAACATTTTTTTTGCAAAATTTTTTTTATTCATCAACATAACACCTTTTGTTAATCACCTTTTAGAGGTGATACAATTAACGTCTTTCCCCAATTTTTTTTTTTTTCCAAATTTTTTTTTTTCTTTTTTTCGCAAAATCTTTTGTTGCAGTAAATGCGATAAACAGCTTTCTAATCGATTCGTTGCTGTTTTGTTCCATCAAAATCGTGCCACATTGGAAATAACTTACTTCACTTCAAAAACCTTTTTCAAATACACTTCCATATGATATCTGTCATCTCAGCAATCTCCGGAGCTTCTTTACGATCTTTCATTATAATTTTGTCACTTCACTCCATTTTCGGTAATGGCTTCACACATTGAAGCGTTCCGCTCATTTGTGCGTACGACAACGTTTAAACTCGGCAAACCACCGACAAATCGTTGCTTTTGATGGACAAGAGTCCGGGTAACATTTTTCAATCCATTGTTTCGCTTGCACGGTGTTTTTACCCATTAAAAAACAATGTTTTATCAGAACACGAAACTCGGTTTTTTCCATTTTTTAAACAAACTACAAAATGACTTTACTCCAACCTCGATAACTCAGCTGTTTCTGGTCCGATCGACTTAAAATTTTGACACGTTTCAAGCAAAGGTTAGTACTCTAGAAAAACCTGGTTACTGGTTTAATACGAGTGCCATCTCTGGGTTAGTCTCGGGAGTTATTGATTGATGTATTATGTGTCCGTTTTTATACGCGTCTAATTCTCAAAAGTTGTACATTTTTTTTCCTCGCAACTATAATTAGTGATCAGGGAATGATAAATTTTATCAAACCTGAACCTTGTGGTGGCTCTTTTCAACAATAGCATCATAAGTTGAAATGCTGAAAATACTAACCAGGGAGGGAATGCTTATTATTATTATTTTAGTTGTTAAGAGCACTGCTAAAGAAGACCGGAGGATTTTTCTCTGGAAGAATGGATCGAAGAATGAACCGTCCCGTCAATCAATGTCAACCAACCAACCACCTCCTCCTCCTCCTCCTCCTTGTTCACTTTGATTCTTAAGTTTAATTGAGTAATTTAATAATAATTAAGAAAAAAAGCACACCTTGGGTGACTAAATCTGTTCTTTACAAAACTTAGAACTTTTTAAGTTTCTAATTTTACTATTTAGGTACTTGTAAAACACTTCTGCGTTAAATTGCTAATGAATTTTAGATAGAAGAATGTATATTTTAAAGAATTCTATGTTTATTTCAGTAAGATCAATAATTTTTTACTATCACTTCGAATTGTCATCAATTCAACTGATGAACTCATTTAGAATTCTTCTTTTTAAGTAAATAAACAAAATAATGATCATGATTTTCACAATTCACCCCATCAACCTTACACTCTAAAACCGTGGTTATTAATTGTTCCTTAATATTCCATCTTCCGAAGAAAAATGATAGAAAGAAGAAAAAGCTGGCCGTTAAATAATTCAAAGCATCTTGAGCGCATTCTACACGATATTGACCGGCTATCCAATACGCCCACGAATATCTCATATATTGGAGTTAGACAGAGATAAACGCCATGGGCATTTGGTGGAAGACTAATGGTATTTGTTTGGCAGAAAATACCTCAGTTGTTCATCGACCAAAAACAATACGGCATTAAACAATTTGATTGTCTTTCTTCTAGTTGTGTAATTAACTGCCTTCTAAGTGGATTATAATAATGTTGATACTTTTGCTTAACATAAGAAGAAACATAACATTTAAAAAGAAATAATTGTTTGAAAGAAATATAATTTTTAAAATTTCATTGACATAAAATTGTGGCTTTGATAAAGGCGTTTTAAAAACGTTCTGCGATATTGATATTCTTAAGCATTGGTGATTCATAATTAAATTATTTATTGATAACAGGCATAAAATTCGAAAATTGTAATTATGTGATTTAATATTTTATGACATTTTTTTTGTATTAATATCTAAATTCAATTACCATATAGGGCGATACATACTTTTACTTGCCTGATTAAAATGTATCAATAAGACAAAATTCAATAATTCGTTTGTGTGCCTCATTTAGATTTGATTAGAACATAGACGAATCCTAATGAAGGTAAATCAGTTATTTAGTAGTAATAGCATTTGCTTAAAGGCATCTTACTATACAAAAGAAAATTTGTTCATCTTTCTGGTCCATGATTGTAATATAATATAGAAAGTTATAAAATTATAGAATATGAGGTGTGTCAATTAAATAACGAAACTGATGCTGCTATAGAAAAAATATGCATGCGCCAAATGCCAGCGACCGACAGTTGTTTTGCATAAGCCTTCTATTTCGAACGCAGTACCTCTCGCGTCTGTTAACATATCTAAATAGCCGTAGCCTTCTTTCGCATTACAATTTATTTTTTTGTTTCAATAGAGTGTGTGTAACAATAGAGCAACGAAGTGTTGCAAAATTTCACATGAAACATAGAATTCCAGCAACTGATAATTTATTAAAAAAAAACAACGTATGGCAATGAATTTTTATCACGCGCACGTGTTTTTGAGTGGTTTAAGTGATTTCAGGATGAGCGAGAAGACGTTGAAGACTATTCACGCGCGGGTCGCCTTTTACGTCAAAAGCGGATGACAATATCGAACGAAGCACCAAATACATAATTCCTGAAACGAAACGCACATCCATGCACTGGAAGAGACTATGTTCAATGAGAGCTGGAAAAACTCGAATGAGCAAATCAGAACTCAAAACAATGATAATTTTATTTTTCAATATTTATGGGATTGTGTACATTCACTGAGTTCCTGAAGGTCAAACCTTCATGTTCTTGCTGAACTTCGTGAAAGAATAAGGGGGAAATGACCCGGGACAAGACATTCCGCCTTGTGTGACAAGAGTCAAAAAGTTCCTAGGCCAAGTACAGCATCCCAGTGTTAGACCATGCCCCATACTTGCCAAATATTGAGCCATCAAACTTCTGTCTATTCATTAAGGTGAAATCTTCAATAATATGAACAAGATTTGAATCCGTTAAAGTGTGAAATAGAAAGCAGCGCGTGTTCTGAAAGAGCTGACCGATGACTTCCAGCACTGCTTCGAACAATGAAAGATTTGCATGGAGTGGTGTTAGGATAGGGAAGGGGTTTATATTAAAGGTGATAAGAAGTAAATATGTATGTCATCAAAATAAAATGTTTTACAACTTCAGTCTCTTCTTGCGTTTGAACAACAAGAAGTGTGTAAAAATGTTTGTATTGACACTTTGAATACCACTGAAAAAGACCCGAACGTATTGGAGTAGGATAATCACGAATGCCGAATCATTGTTTTTTTTTAATTATGATCTGGAAACGAAGCGCCAATCCATGCACTGGAAGAGCTTATCTTTACCGAGAGCCAAGAAAGCTCGAATGACCAAATCAAAATTCAAAGCAATGATGATTATTTTTTCAATATTCATGGGATTGTGTACCTTTACTGGGTTCCTAAAGATCAAACTATTAATCAACATTACTGCTTTCACAATCTTGCTAAAGTCAGCGAAATAATATGGGGGAAACGACCTAAATTGTGGGAGGACGAGTAATTCCATATTTCCTGTAAAGAAATTTCTGGTCCAAGCTCTACAACGCAGCTTTAAGTCATCTCCCTTATTTAACCAATTTTGCGCCATGAGACTTCTATCTGTTTATTAAGGTGAAATCTGCAATAATAGGAATAAGATTTGAATCCGTTAAAGTGTGAAACAGAGAGCAGCACGTGTCCTGAAGGAGCTGACCGATGACTTCCAGCACTGTTTCGAACAATGAAAAATTTGTATGGAGTGGTGTTAGGATAGTGAAGGGATTTATATTAAAGGTGATAAGAAGTAAATATGTATGACAACAAAATAAAATGTTTCACAACTCCAGTCTCTTTGTTTAATAGCCACATCTTGATTGTCTGTAATTTTATATTATATTCTTTAGTAGTTAATAAACATTATTCATATATATATATATATATATATATATGTATATTTAAATCTAGAAATCAATTTACTCTTGCACTATGCATACATAAATGAGGCCTACATAAGCTTAAGAGCACAAAAATGAATAACAATGTTATTCGAAAAACAAAGACATCGAACAACAGATAGTAAGTTACTAATATAACTAAATCAGGTGTTTTTTTACTTCTGGGAAAGAGTGGAAGACTTAAGTGATTCACAAATATGGAAACGGAACACATTTTTATGAATTCTTTTAGAATACACGATGTAGCATCATAAAAAATAAACAATATAGAATGAATTAATGAACATCTTGCGTCTACTTACTGAAATAAATAGTTACAATGATGATGTGGATACTGTCTGATATTAATCTTTGTTAAATATTGCATGAGGGGCTGAGTTTTAAAACTCAAAATCATTTTAAAGCGATCTTCTGTTATTCTTCAGTACGAAGAAAAATATTGTATTTTGGTTTACTATACTCATACATTTTTAAATGTTTTAATTAATTTATGTATTAGAACTTCATTTAAAGGGAAAAAGACAGTTTATTTTTAGAAAATCTCAGGATTGAACCAGTTAAAAGGAAATAAGAGCTGTCTGTAATTATTTCAATTTAATAATAATTGCTTACTAATTTTGAAAATGTGAGTTCACTTTAGACATACTCTGAAAAATACCAGATTATTATTTTACAATGGTATTGTTATCATTGAAATTTGTTAACAATTTATAGGTGATATTAGTCTTATAAAAATTATGCTTTGTCTTACCTTCCCTCCCTTTTTTTAAACATAAAATTTGTAGAATATTGAACGTAACCTAAAGAATAATATTAAGGATTTTCTTTTTTTAGAACCGTTACTTAAATACGAATTTTGAATGTTGAACTTTTTAAATGCCTATACGTTAACCTGATTTCGTTTTATTAATTTAATTTAAGGAAAATATGCAACATTAGATGATTGTAATGAACGTTGTCAAACCTTTTTCTGTTTTGGAATCTTGCACTAACGCTTTGATATAGATAGTCATTTATTTATTCAATATCAGTCCATATTTCTGTTTATCTATCACGAGAACTATGCAACAAAACAGAATATAAAAAAGAGCTATTTAAAAAGAAACAGGTAATAGATTCCAACTTTAATAAACGTTCTAATAAAAATATTCTGCATTAAAAAGGAAACTATGATGTCGAGAAGAACAATTTATGACTGATATATCTGATTCTAAGGAATTGCTTTGATATACTATTTGAATTCTGTGAGTGCTTTTTTTTCTTCTCTTTTTTCCTTTTAAATAAGAATATTATAAGCATTTGAATACATGAAAACAATTCTGAGCCAGTTGTCTAGGGATGGGAGTGGTGTACATGGAATGTTGATCCCCCCCTAGCACTTATTAAATTGTTTTCAAAAAATAATTTAAGCCCTGTATTCCATTAGCTAATCAGTAAGTAATCTCAGTTATCTCTCTCAATAGTTCTGAAAAAGGAAGGGGAAAACATCAGATTCTAAAAGTTTCCATTAAAAAAATAAAACTTTTTTTAAAGTAATACTATTAACAATTCCAACTAATTAAGATATTCTCGAATTTCTTTATCTTCATATAAAATAGTTTCAAGCTTAGATTCGATGTAAAATGGATTCTACTTAATTAAGGCAATTTTTTTCGTTAATTAAAGAAGGACCATATTATTTCAGAGAAGGAAGAAAAAGAAAATTCATATCAGATTTAAAATCTAAGATAGTAAATACCTCTTCTTACTGGAATGGCTTGTTAAAAATACTGACCGAGATTTCATTTCGTATCTGCCACAATTTTTCAACTGGCATCGAGGTTCAAAGTACATACTTAGAGTGGAAGTTTTCTTATACAATTTATTCTTTTGATAAACGACTATCACGAATAAGAAATTCTTTATTTTTCATTTTTTAAGCGTTTCTCCAGGAGAGCTTTTACATTATTTCTATTATCTTACAATAGTAAGAATATTAACTCATTTCTTCGTAATGAATTGCAAATTTGAGGGTAGAAGGTGAACAATTATTTTCTGTCTTCATTTTCTTGATTGTTTTCCATTAGCTTGTTAATACTGGGAGAAAAAAGGAAATATATAAATATGTGTTCTATGTTTAGAATCCAGTCCTCCTTCCTTCTCTTTCTTTAAGTAACTAATTTAAGTTTTATGATCCTTTTCATCCCATATGCTTACAATGGCAGGGTCAAACTAATATTTTTTTTGATGTGTGAAAAGGATTTAATCGCAAAATGTGAAAAGGGGAATACTATTTTTATATTGTGCTACTAACAGTTCATCTTTTCATTAGATAAATTTTTTCATTAATATTATTCATTTAAGAAATTGTCTTTTTTTTTCTAACTTCTGAACGCAAACGAATATTGTTATCATGTATGAAAGTGAAAGTGAAAATTATCATGTATGAAAGTGACATATTTTTTTTAACTCGATTCTGGTTTCTAAATGAAATCTAATCGTAACAAAATCTTGAAAAATTCCTTTGTAGTTATTTTTCTCTGGATTCCTTTTACGAAAATATGACACTGCGAATCAATTATAATTATGTATTTAATTAATTTACTGAATATTATCTGAGTAATAAATTGGTTCAAAATTAACTTGCTTTCACATACCTCCATATAACTTGTATCGCAATAGTTCCGCATGTTGTATTGAGGTAAATGAAAATGTATACATTAAGTTATAATTAATTAAGACTGCGATTAGCTTGTATTACAATTTCACATAATTATAATGCACTATCCAAATTATCAGTTAACTAATAATACATAATGCATTTAATATTTCAGACAATTCAATTAATAATCAATATGCGAATTATTAAATTATTCCAATAGATAAATATATAATTATAATATTACTTATATGAATATATAATAACTTAATTGATAATCAGAATAAAGGTACGCAAAGTATAAATTAAAAACATAATTTTAAAAGTGTCAACTTTGTAATATTAAGAGTTGTGAAATATGTAAAAAGACTAATAATGAACAACTTAATTTTAATTCCAAATTTATCTTCTGCAAAATTTATAACTGTATTTTCTTACATAAGTGTAAAAGATGGGATTATATATATATATATATATAGGTCAAACTTATAATAATATTAATGTACGTATTATTCTCTTAAATCAGACTTAATACTAATAACTTCAGTGTTATAAAAAATTGTAATAAATTTGAAAAAGACTTCAACATTAAAAGTATTAAATACTTTTTTTTTCTTATGTAGAAAAGAGAAGTTAAAATTTTAAAGGATTTCGTTATAAATGTAAACAAAATATATAAAACTTGTCTATATATTGTTAATCAAATATGTAAATCTGTATTTATTAAATATAAAATTGGTATCTATAATAACGATATTCAAAAACAGAATAATGTCGGATTAGATCTGCGACTAAATCTTTTGATAAGACAGATTTTTTACAATTTCTTAATAAGCATAAAAACTACTGGGTCTATGACTTAAAACCGGATTGTGACACTAGATGTCAACACTTGTATATACGCTGTAGCAAATCATTGACATACATGTCATTTTGAAGCTCTATGTATAAACTGTAAAGATCAGTCAACGGTGTTTGATTTGTTTGTGCGCATCATATTTTTTTCAATTATGGAAAATTTTGAAAATTGGAGGAAAAAACTGCATTTGCGGGAAGTTTTGTTGAGTCACATTTTTGCAAAGAAAACTGCAGCCGAAAGTCATCGTTTGCTCGTGGAATTGTTTGGTGAACATGTTCTTGTGAAAACACAATGTTTCGAGTGGTTTCAACGCTTTAAAAGTGACGATTTTGACATCAAAGGCTTGGAGAGAGGCTTGGACAGCCGAAAAAGTTTGAAGATGAAGAATTGGAAGCGTTACACGATCAAGACTCGTTTCGAACTCAAGAAGAGCTTGCGGAATCAAGCAGCCATTTTCAAGCGACTAAAAGCATTAGAATTCATCCAAAAGAAAGGAAATTGAGTGCCATATGAGTTGAAGCAGAGAGACGAGGAAAGACTATTTTGCATATCTAAAATGCTGCTCGAGCGTCATGAAAAGAAGTCGTTTTTGCATTGAATTGTTACTGGCGACAAAAAATGGATTCACTATGGCAACCTGAAGCGCAACAAATCGCATGTGTAGCCCGGCCAACCAGCCAAATCGACACCGAAGAATAGTATTCTTGCTGCCAAGATAATGCTCTGTATTTGGTGGGACCAGAAGGGAGTTATGTGATATGAGCTTCTAAAACCGGGTTAAAGCCATTACTAAATAGCTGCACCGAAAACAACTGCTTCATTTAAAGAGAACATTGAAGGAAAAATGGCCAGAATGGGAGACCAGACTCGAGACATTGATTTTCCAACAAGACAATGTTCGGCCACATGTTGCTCAACCCGTTGAAAACTATATGGAAAGTAGCGGATGGGAAGTTCTGCTCCACCCGCCATATAGCTCAGACTTGGCACCTTCTGACTACCATTTGTTTCGGTCGATGCAGAACGCACTTTCCGGAATACGCTTCACTTCAGTCCAAAGCATCAAAAATGGACTCTATTTGTTCTTTGATGCCACAAGTGACCGGTTTTCTTAGGATGACATCCATAAATTACCAGAAAGATGGGGAAATGCTGTAACCCGATGGAAAATACTTTGAATGACAGCATTGTACAAGATTTTCTTTAATAAACGTTCAAATTTCCTAAAAAAGTTATTTCCGGTTTTTAAGTTATGGACTTAATAAATATCTACTTTTAATACAAATATTAAAAAAAAAACTCTTAAATTTAATAAAAATATGAGACGTTTGATCTGCAATGATAAGAATTGTAAAGATTTAAAGAGTAATAGTTTATGTAATTGTAAGAACTATGAGGAATATATAAATGATAACTACCAAATGTGATTACTGGTAATCTAAATATAGTTAAGAATAAAATTCTTAAAGATATGATTAACAAAGGCATAGGGTGTGGCTTAGGCTTATATTTTATAACAATAATGCTTACAATTAAAGGAAATTTTCATGGATGCTTTGAAATTATTTTAGCTATCTCGGCTATTAAATATAGTTTACCTATTGAAGACTTTAAATAAAATAAACTTTTTATATTAATGAATATATTAAATATTTTTGAATTTAAGAAAAAAAGAGAGTGATAAGATTAGTGATCTAAAAATTTCTATAGGAACTTACAGAATAAATTCATTTTTTTCTACATTGATAAGTTCCCAGGTAATTATGTATTATGAGGAAAACACTAATGTTAAGTTGATTAATAAACATCTTGTGGATAATAATACATTTATTAAGATAACTAATGATGGCAGAGAAATAACCAATAGAATTAAAATGTAGAATAGAATTTTGTTTTGTAAAAATATCGTTCAGAATATAATATTAATGATTTCATAATTGTTTTTAATAAAAATAATCATAAAATCATTAATTTTATTAATGATAAAAAGATTAACTGTATTTATAGTTAAGACTGTGAAGATTTGTTTGGTACTATAGAATATAGAAGATTTCTTTTTTAAATTAATGTTATATCATGGAAGAATTTAAAAAATTGAATATATATATATATATATATATATATATATGTTATATAAGATATTTATTTTTAGTAATTACCAGCATTTTAATCAAAAATAAATTATTAATTAATCTCATTAATTAAAAAATAAAACACCAGTATCACATCATTACTGTCCATTGCATACGAAAATTATAAAAAATGGATAAAAATAACTATGCATTTTTAATTAAAAAATAGATAAAATAAAAATTCCGGAATAGAAGTAAATTAATATAAATTATAAATCGACTACTACTAAAATAACAAAAAAAGGATAGATAATTGAAAAAATGGAAAAACTTAAACAAATGTTGATAGAATCAAACGATTGGAGCATAGTATGTTTAATGTTGTAACAGGCTTTAGAATAAATATCCCGAACGGGTGAAGGTTTACCGAATTATTGGTGAAATTATCCGTATCAAATAATTATATTATAAAAAGTGGTTACAAAACCAAAGATATATATGAACAAAGTTTAAAAACATACAAAAAACATTACAAATTCCTTAAAAAATGCAACCAACCAATCCCAGTTAAATCCAAAAGCATCAAAACATAATATAAACAAAAGAATGAAACAAGAATATTATTATTAATTAAAAGTATACATCAATTTAAAATAATCTTTCATATTTCATTAGAATATTTGAATACATTCAGTAAACATGACAACAAATCACCTGCTATAAACATGGATAGAAGAATATATGATATATATATATATATATATATATATATATATATATATATATATATATATATATATATAAGAAAACTAGATTGTAATTAAAAAAATAATTTATTTCATAATTTTTAAATTTTAAATTTGTTTTTAAGAAAGCATTAGAATAACATTCATTGCATAACTAATAAAGAAAATATTCAAATACTTTTGAAAATTTCAAGGCATATTGACTAATTTGATATTTTAAGTAAATAATTACATAATATATTCTGATAATTATTTAATTTTGTATTATTACCTAAAAAGAACTTTATTAATTAGGAAACAATTATTATTTCTCTTGCGAAATATTTTACTAATAATCCTATTAAGGATTTTTAAGATAACATCTAAAAATTATGTTTCATATGAATTTATATTAGTTACAAGCTTATTTAAATAAGAAATAAAAAATGATAAATCTAATGTAAATTCTAGGTCTAAATTATTTTGAAAAACTATGCAGGTCATCAATGTATCTAAATAAAATTAATTTACTTTATTTAAAAAATTATGTACATAGAAATGCAAGTAAATATTGGGAAGACTTACTAGCTAGACCATCTTGTGATCCACCCTAAATTTCTTTATATTTATTATCAATATAACAACTATAATTTTCTTTTTTTAATAAAATTTAAAAGAAATTTAAATTTCTTAACAGATGTAAAATTAACAATTTGTCTTCCTTTAGAACGAATCATGATAATTTTATTTGAATCTAAATTTTTCTAATTTTTGTATTGGTTTACTTTTTCATATATGTTTATTTAGTTTGGCACACAAAAATAAATTCAATCATTTCTTTTTTCTGATTAATTACATTTCGATCCACTAAGAAAACTTTTAAGTATAATATCTTTTTGTAACTAATAACTGTTTTATAATACTATTTTAATCTCTTTTTTTTACATTTGTGATTCGTTCACGTTTGGTTGTTCCATTATTTTCATTATATATATAGTTATATCCGTATGTGTGGCGTGAATTTACATAATATTGTTATAAAAAAACCTTAATTTTAACATGTATGTAAAATCATAAAAACAACTATAAGTTAAAGCTAATAAAGAAGCAAAATTAAAATCAAAAACTATTAAAGCTACTAAATTGCAAATATTACAATAATACTTCAAACAAAAAATAAAAAAATACCAAACCAGTCAAGTTATAAATACAATGAAAAATTTAAATTTAAACCATACAAAAATATTGAGGTAAAAATGCCATAATATTACCTATATTTAACATAACAGATTTACGAGAATATATAATATACATCAAAATTTTAAACCAAAACAAAAATAAAACCAGTTATTTAAAAAAATTACAATAATGTTAAATAATCAAAATTATACCGAGAAATACCAAGCATATCTCAAGAGAAAAGAATTAATAAAAATTTAAAAAATAGAGATAATGTAATTCATAAACTGTCTCAGACTTTTGACCGTGAATAATATGTTTAAACTAGTGCCATTAATCCAGCTATCACAGCATCAGTAATAACATTATTACAAAATGTATAGATTAAGATTCGACAATAGTACCAACATCGAACAGTAATTCAACCAAAGCAAACAAATGAATAAAAGTCATTTAATCCATAGTAAAAAATATTCAATCGATTAAATGGAAAATGCTTATTTGTGCAATATTTTAAAAGAAAGTTATTTTAAAAAGTTATAAATCTTGTTATATATATAATAAACACACTTGGTATATTTCAGTATATTTATCATGCATTAATATATTGCTTTCGTTGAAGTATATTTATGTTTCTGCATAATTCTTTTTACTTGACTATTTTTAACTTATTTCCAAGAAAATTTTGAAAACAAAAGAAGTAATTTTACAACTACTTTTATTGACATATAAGCAGGCTGGGTTATCTGGAAATGATTTTTTTTTCTTGTTTCTCTCAAAATTCTGTAAAGTGTTGGCAATATTTATTACAACCAATTAAAGGAAGTTGTATTTTATTTCTCCATGTAACATGTATATGAGGTAAAAATAATCGCAAGATTAACAGGATAATAAATTATTTATAAATATGGTTCTATTTTAATGTTAAAGATGGAATGATGATAGGAATAGATCTTATTTAATAGATTTCCCGATTAAAACCTTACGGAATACGTAATTTAGAAAAAAATAATCATGTGGGGTAAATCAAAGCATATTTATAAATAAATTATTTACATATAATAATTTATAAATATTTACTGTTAAAAATTAATGAAAATGTATAGCTAACTAAATTTATTTCTTGTTAATTTACACTAATTTATACATTTTAGTAATTTAAATAATATCTTAAAAAGAACATCCACGTTTTTACTATTAATGTACTGCAAATTCTTCGTCGTATTTAAGCTCACTTTTATGTTCTGATTGTTTTTTGCTTATACCTCGTAATTATATATCTTAAAAGGGAATAAAAAAGACTCTGTTATTATGATATATACAATACTGCAACTGAAATAGGATGCAAATTGTAGTAAATTTAAATTAAAAAATATCTACATGTATAGGGTAAATTGATAGGAATACCTGTGTGTGTGTGAAAGAATTAAAATTTTTAATGATATGGTATTTGTGTACCTTTGGTCTATCAACAGGTTGTGTTTTACCACCACATTTGACAGAAGGGTTTATTACCCAGTGGCGGAGGAAGTCTATGAACCTTAATGAAAGGGGCAATTCGAACCCTTGATCTTTAGGTCAGGAGAAAATTCATCCTGACATCATTTTCAAGGCTGTTAACAACTAAGCCTAAAGAGATTCTCCCTCGTATTAGTTATACGTAATTTTAACGTCTCACGTCATTATTTAAGAAATGCTGCAGCAGCCTTAATTAAAGCTTGCATATGATGTTGAATTGACAAATAAAAGTCGTGCAAATCACTCAAGGGAGTTCGAATTTTTTCCTCGTGGAGAGTGATTTCAAGCTCATACAGTGTACGTGGAAGAGAAAACAGAGCATAGACTTTGTTCTCTAAAAGCCTCAGGTATGCTCAATGATGTTTATATCCTACGATAAAGGACACCTTGTGAGACGTTTAACTCCAGCATCATACTCATTTAACCACATTTAAACACAATGGATCTTGTGAAGAGGGATATTTTCATCTTGGAACTCGGCGTTTTCCAGGAAATAATATCAGGGATAGAATGTAAATGATCTGCGATAATGATAGGCTACGATCTTTCCCCTCAGGGCTACAAGTGACCCCAGACGATTCTAAGATATCAAGTCCAACACTATCACAAACTCCCTCTGTGTCTTATGGTATGAAACAGACAGTAAGAAAGAAATGAAACTGCCTGTGTTCTCCGGACGAACACACGATTGATAGTCTGAAATAATGTAAATGTTCATTTTTCAGACTAGATGTCAAATTCCCATTTCTATTGTGTTCAATTTTGTTGGTAACTGCATAACTGCCGAGCATTCCGAGTGGCACTAACGGCTTTGGAATGATAACTCTTCCATTAATGTGCTCTTATTGAATAGTTTTGGCGGATACGTTGTTTTAGGGATGGCTGTTGTTCGTCTCGCAGGTTATATGATTTAATGTAGACATGCGTTTTCGAACGACTTTTCTCATCAGCACTGGTCTATTCCAATTAATTAGCTTCAACTTTCTTTTACTGTTCCATCTTGCCGAGGACACTTTTACCAGATTTCTGAAGTCTGTCAGAACACGTGACACAGATATCTTCGAAATCCTAATAAAGTTGCCTGCTTCCGATACTTACGTTTTACTGAGGTGAACTTCAATATTCATAATCGTTTGCAAATTGAACATATTGGATCCCACAAAGTAATTTTTCCTATGTTAATATACAAGGATTTCATATTCATTATAGCTACAAATATTATTGTTACTGAAAATTTGATTAAGCATCTGATGACTTAATAACAGAAAATTAGAATTAAATTTCTTCAAGATTAGTTTTTTTTAATCATAATAAAATATAATTAAATTACGTTTAATGAAATATAAATTAAGCAAACTTTATTTTGATAAATTTGTAAACAAATATATATCGAATAAAATTTTTTGCCACAACTTTTCTTCAAATTTCTTCTCCTGAACAAATTGCTCATATTCTTAGCAATTCCTGTTTGGATTAATTTCATACGTAAAATTTGAAACATAATTATGCAAAATGTTTGAAATACTTTATTTTTTTTCTTAAAAAAAAAGCTTCTTTCAATATAATAAATAAAACTTTCTAAAATGTGAAAACTTTTTAGAGAACGTGTACGTCATCAACTACTCATAATTGACTTACCATTTTATAAAATTTACTTCGAAAATATATCCATTAAAAATGCCGAAAGAACTTATCTTGAAATTCCCACATTAGATATTTACCTTTTCTTCCAATTTCAAAATTCTTATATAGTTCTCTTAATTCATAAATTTTAACTCATTCACTGAATTGTCGTCTTTTGAAAGGAAGAAACGCTTTGCAGCGAGATGTTTAACGGATAAGAACGAAAAATATGACTTTTAAAGAAATTCGATTGACGCTTGTCATTATCACATAATGCTTGCGCTACTTGGCTTCATTATATACTGCCTTCGCTTGACGTTTGGCGACAAAAGTGCTCTCCAAAAGCGACAAACTCAAGGATTATGGTTTGTTGTTGACTCAGAAATTCAGGTATGAATGGCTTCAGCCACTTATAAATTACTTCTATCTAATGGATGATAACTGACATTATAGCCTTATTCTTTGTAATGGAAAATTTAAGAATCAGCGAAGAATACTACGATAATTGTACTCTGTATATTATTAAACATTATTCTTATTGTACATTATTAAACTATTTTGAAATAGATTAAAATTTTGTAATATGAATGATATGTGTGATCCATGATAATATTGACTCCTTCCCCGCACATATTTATTTTGGCTCATACTATCTGATAAAATATTGTTTTATTAGTTATTTATACAAATTTGGTTAATCTTTAAGAATGTTTCAGTTTCCTCCTTTAGGTCAGTATAAGTTAGCTTAGCTGGTAGATTAGATTTAGTTAATTAACAGATTAGTTAATAGATTAGCCTATAGCTTAAGATTACTTTGAACATTCAAGCTATTTTCTTTTAATTACAATAAATAAAAGCATTCCTTTTGTCAAAATGAAAACTTTTCATTGTTATTTGATTTTCATCTCCTGCTAGCTACTAATCTGATTTAGTACGTAGACTGAAATATCATCTCAAATACCAACAACTTCCTGCAACTAAAATTTTTTTTTTAATTACTTGCTGAGAGACTTAACTGTTCTTGATCATTTGTTGTTTTACATTTGCCCTAAATGATCTGTAATACTGACCTCTTTCACGAGGAATTTCTTTTTAAAAATTTCTTTCCAATTTAAGCAAATGCTGCTGTATGTGCTCAATTAACTCTTCCAATTGCAAGGGGTGTAATCTTCCCTGGAAAGGTCAGCCTTAAGCTAATCAGCTTTAAGCCTTGTTCAGTGCGCTCGCCCTCATTGGGTGAAAAAGAACATACTTCGGCTTGACACTTCGAGAAATCTGATAAAAGCAAAATAATTTTATTAAACAATTCTGAAAGAAACCTAAAAGATGGAAATGTATTATTTTAAAGTTTTTATTAATGTTTTATTAAATTTTATCTTTTTGAAATTGTTTTGCACAGCCGAATTTTCAAAAAAAAAAAATACATATGTTACAAATTGTAGGTGTATTTAAATACAGAACGAATCAATATAAATAAATTTACGGTTATTAAAATTCAGATTTTTCAAACACAATTGAAAAATAGTTCACTTCCTCACACAAATTTTCAAATTTCTATTCATTGAGAAATACTTCATACGAATTAGTTTTCTCTTCCATAATTCAAAGTTTTTGCAATAGAAGGCGCTTGTGTAGATAACATCATGGAAGTAACATACGCATATCGCTAATATAACATAACATAAGGATACAAAAACATTCTTCAGTACTTCAAACATTTCACATACACATTTTGTTCACAAAAGTATTAATGATTGATATTATTGTGATTCAAAGATAAAAACGGTGCTTATTTATATAAAATATAAATTTATCATCTGGGAGTTTACGATGGAATGTCATAAGGCATGCATTGATAAAAGCGTAGTCAAACACTGCCTACTCATATCTTCGCCTTCATATATGTGTTGGCTTCTTTATATTATCATCTCAAAATAAAGCGTTTTTTCTTGAGCTATGCTAAAATTGAATTCGGAGTCAACGACACATATTCTACGGATGTGAATATAATGAACATTAACATCTGGTAAATCATGTTAAATAAAAAGTATCGCTTCTCAGTTATCATTTACCTCATTTTTGTCCCCCTTCGCAAGCAGAAAAAGCAGAAGCGCCTACTATTGTATAAATATTGAACTATTTTTTATGTGATACAAAATCCCTCACAAAGGTGGATATAAATGGGAAAACTGAATATGTGCGGCACACACATATATATAGTGTTATTACACATTATAGTTACGATAATTTACAAATATACACACAGGAATAGTAGCAAGAATCACGAAATGCGAAGCAGTCAACACACTAGAAGCTCAGGAGAATGGAAACAATTTCTAAACCATCCCAGAAGCTCTATTTTATTACATAATTGAAATCTAAAAAGATCATTCGATCTTTTACATTAATTGGTTAATTAATGAATCCCCAACATATGCAACGATACTACGTTGTGTAATGCGATATATTGTGGCCTTAACAACTTTGGATGGCTGTAGCTGTTTGTTTTAGCTACCCAAGGAACTATTGTTTTAGTTGGATCCCTTTTAGCATACCAGATCATATTAATTTTTTTATCACTTGCTCCAATTTTAATTATATTTAGCTTAAATATATTCAATTTAATAATTTATCGTTTGCTTCAATTCTATTTATATTTAGCTGATATAATATTCAATCTAATAATTTTTCGTTTCCTTTAATTTTAATATTTGAAAAGTTTACTATTACCCATTTCTCGTTTATTTTAATTCTTATACTTGATTGAATAATTTAATAATAATTATAAAAGAGCACTTTGAATGGCTAAATCTGTTGTTTGAAAACTTTGCATAGAACTCTTTGGTGATTGTTCCCTATGGATTTTATTCCGAGATTAAATTTAATATTTACCAGAATGAGTTAAAGTTATTTCAAGACATTTCACTATCAATACATACATGTATTCAATACATATATGAAATCAATACATATATGTATTTAAATTTTCACCAAATTTATTAATCCTTTTTCTGATTATAATGCTATTTATAATGCTCTTTCTAATTTTTATCGTAAATAGTTTTAAGAAATTTCCTCTTATTTTTCAGTGACATCTAAGATGACATTCTAAATAAATAACTAACATTTGGTAAGTGTAATAGCATGCATCACTCTTATATTTATCATATTTTTGGAACAATAACATCAATTTAATGATTCAAACTTCGAAGAAATTCCAAGCCATTTACACAGATGCAAGTAAAAATATGCATTATCTTTTAGTTTAACCATACACTAATCATTTGCTTCGATAATTACTGCGCTTATACTTAGTATCAAAAGAGAGACTGAATTTCATTCCAAGTATTTTCATAAAAGCTCTTAGTGAAATACATTTTATCGGTTTTCGTGCAATATTATTAAAAGTTTCTCAAATTAATTCACCGAAATTTCTGTAACTTTTCTATGTAAACATTCAAAATTAGAGTCTTAAAATGGATGAGTAGAGAATTGTAAAACATGTAATTCATGTATTTCATTGTGTAGAAATCGATTTGCACAATTTCAAATGAAGAATCTTTTGAATACAGTGTTAAAATATTTAGTAATATTTAAATAATATAACGATGAAAATAATAGCGACCTCAAATTCTTACCATGAGTAAATAATGTCTGAAAAAGTTGTTATTTATATACCGACTTCAATATTTCTCTAATGTTTCAGAAAAAATAAACAGAGAAAAATTTATTTTATATATATATATATATATATATATATATATATATAAAAAATTTTTTAATTAATATTTATTATATTAATATATATATATATAAAAAAAAATTTTGAATGAATATTTATTATATAAATATATATATATATATATATATATTAATATAATAAATATTCTTATTTATATATTAATATTTAAATACACTCAATTGTACTTTACCGCCAAATTTCTATTATCTTATGTCCAAGGCTTTTTCTTCTTTCTCACCTCTTGTTCTCTCTCATCTTCCTTCCCGCTATCTGGTTATTTTGTGCACCTTTTCAATCCTACATTCTGGTTCGTTTAATTCAAACCAGACGAAATCAATTGGTCTGCATCGTGGTATTCGCTATAAACTCCTCATTCTTCTGGAGAGAGAATTTTCTGATAAAGAAAAAATTATGTTCTATAGAGATATATTTAAAATCATTTTAAGGGCCATTAGGAGGTATATCACAGCACGATGTAGATAACGTTGTATGATTTCTGTCTGGTCCAAATATAATTATATACTATATTTAATACTTTTCAAGTATTAAAATCAAAAGAACTAATAATCACTTCTTATCTTACTCATATATACACACTATATTTAATTAACGATCTCTTTTTGCAGTATCTCAAATTATTTCTGTCATTATTCAAATTAATTTCTCTGCCATTCTACCAGAATTGTGAAGAAAAATGAAACATAAAATTTCTTAGTTATAATTTTTAAAACAGAAATTTAAAAGAAAACATTTATACTCGTATATGCGTTCTTTAATTTAAATCTTATCTAACTAAAGCCATACAAGTTTAAATGAAAGTTATACTTTGAATTGATAATCCTCTAAATTATTACCATTTCTCTGCTTCATTAATAGCAAATAATCACAAATACTTTGAATTTTTGTATACTACGAACATTAAAATCAGTTTTCATTTTATATACAAAATCTCCTTCTGTTACCATGAAACATTTTACACAACATCCTAACACCTAATCTAGTATCATAATATTGAAATGAAAATAACACTACTTCTCTCACTAAATTAACAATATTTCTTAGTTCTAACACTTAAAACCTGTGTTAATATACATCATGTTTATAAAAATTGTTACACATACATATATTCTTAAATAAGTGTTTAATATTCTAGCATGTAAATTTTCCTCTCATAAATTTATGAATCAAATATTTAACATAAATGTTCACAAAACATAATTATGCACTCTATCACATCCAATTTTATGATATCCATTATTAAAAATTGGAAAATGTAACATAAAAGAAGGACGAATATCATGTGCGTATACTTCAGAAAATCACAACTAAAAATTTAATAATCTATGTAGAGCTAAAACACCAACACACACTTTGGGGAAATATATACTTTACCCAAATTAATTATCCTCAAAGCATCTACATTAACAAGAGCTTTCCTCAGTTTATTATTGACTTCAAAATTAAATGGTTGTAGAGCAAGCGAAGAGAAGCATCAACGCAACAACGAAGACGCATAAGACCCGAGTCTGTTTCTGGATTTGTTTCCAATCAGTATAATAACTTATGGTCATTCTGGAGGAAAAACTTCTGGCGTTTTTCTTCACTGCATGAATGACAACCGGACATATTTTTCCGGTTGTTCAGTCAATTTCCTCCAAATTATAAAATTTCTAACAAAGGTGTGGAATGGGATGTTATTCTCACTTTTCATTTCTCTGGGCCATAACAATTCCAATATCTTTGTCGAAAGCGTTGGTTTGAAAGAGGAATTGTTCCTCGAAATCAGGAGCATATCAGGAGGTTTGGTGATAACTTTACTGTAAAGGTCCAAAAGATTCTTGGCAATTAATTGTCCGTGTAATATTTACTTAGAATAATTTTCTTTTTAATAGTTCTGTTAATGGAGCTGCCAAACTAAAGAACATAGGAATATTTTGCGACAGTGTACCGCTATTCCCCAAATGGCTCTAACTTCAGTTATAGTATGGAGCGTTGAAAAATCTATTATTATGCTAACATTTAATTGAGCAGGAGAGCGCTTTTCTAAACTTGCAACATGATCATGGTATTTAACGCTACCTCGAACAAATTTGCATTTTGCTGTTTTGATTGTTTAACAACATGCGTTATGCATCCGTTCTTATACCTTATCGATCGATGTCGATGAAACTAATCATGCTAGATTTCTGAAAAGATAACTAAATTTTTCAAATATGGTACAGTATGCCTTTCATACGTTGTAGGACTCCGGCCAACAACCACTGAAATAACAGAGTGCTTTCTTTAGTCCGAATGACATGGATAAAGTGCGGTATGTTCTTAAACTAGTGGTAAAAGCAGTTAATTTCTGAGCTTTCGAAGTTAAAAGAACGGGACAGTAACCTTTCTTTAAGTCAAAAAGAGTTATACATTTTGCAGCTGTGACTGTTTCCAATTTTAACATAACCCTATGTTTTACGTCTGGTAAATGGTAAAAATGGATCCTTATTACTTCCTTATATTTTCTACGGTCGATGTAAAGTCCAAGATCTATTCCAATAGTTTCATCTAATATTATCAACAAAGAGTGATATGACTTTCATTTCCATCATATGGTATTTTTACATTTTTTGTATTAGATCAGTTTGTCTTTAAGGTATTCTATATGTCTTCAACCTAAAAAATACATAACTTATAAATTTGATATTGTGTTCTACCAAGTGAGGTTCCTCTGGTCCATTAGAAAATATCTCAAAGAAATGGAGTATAATTTCTTTCAATTTCACTAACTGTTGATTATCCAATCTGCATTTTATGATCTGGAATTTCATCGAAGTAAGAATTATTTGGGTTGAAATTCATACAAGAAACTTTTCTTCTAATTCCTTTGGTTTTTCTATTCCTTTAATGTTAATTACATTAACGGATTCGGCCCTTTTATAATATGTATTCCACGTACGAGTATTTATATGGAAAACTTTATGTGACACTTTATTGTCGTTAAAACAACAGTAAACATAATTTGTCTCCGAAATGTTTTTCTAAATTCATCCTGCTCCTTTCTATTCAAATTATTGATTATTCGATGAAATAGACATTAACATCAACACCAATTCACCTTTAAGGAATTTTATTTGACAACATTTATGTCATAATCTTTCTTTCGATTTTCGTTTCTTCTATTTTTTTCAAAGGTTAAATCCAGTCATTTTTAAGTCGATTTAAGAGTAGAAATTTTTTTTATACTTTGACTGAAGTTACCAGTATTGTAGTCTCCCCTGAGTTCTTATATAAAAGGGTATAGGTGTCTTAAGTTTTTTCAAACACTAATTCATCAAGAGTAAAACCTGTTCTTTCATAAGTAATAGTTGATATGACAAAAACAGCAGTTGTTTATTGTATTTCTCATTCGGGATAGGATTCACTACATATCGATCTTAAAATAACTCATAATTGAGGTTCCTTGACATTTGAATCTTTTTGGGAAATTCTTTCTACTGAAAATGCGTAACAGAGCTTCCACAATTGTGGTGTATGCTATATCAGGCATTGGCATTGATTCAGAACATTCGATGACAATTGACATATATTTGCTCCTGGTAGGTGTAATAGGTAGGGTCCCTACTGTATCAACATTAATATTTAAAAATCATTCCCATTTAACAGGAACTAATTTCTTGAGATAATTTTTGATAATTCTTTTCTATTGTTCTTCAGGAGGGATCACAAGTGTTCAAGAACTCTTTTATTTTTATAGCATTGATGCCAATAAAAATATATTGTCATCGGATTCTTTCTCTTTGTGATATTTAAAATATCCGATGTGCCATCATGACCCATTTTCAGAATACATGGTAGGAATTTTTCAGGAAGGACTAAACGTTGTCTTTCTATTTCCTTTTTATTTTTCCGCATTTTAATTGAAATTGTTCTGATAATTAGCGAATAATTGTTTGCATCAGTATTGTCATTTTCTGTTTCTTTTTAATCAAAGAAGCTTTTAATCTTTACTTTTATTTTGTGCTTCTATCAACACTTTTATATGTGTTTTAATTAAATCCTTTATATCGTTGTTTTCCTTTGTAAACGGAGGTAAAAGATCTCCCACATTTTCATTATATTTTCTTCTAATTCAATGCGATCCTGTCCATTTATAATATTTACGCTATTCACTTTCGTTTCCTTTCTTTGTTGACTGTGGGTTCTGAATTGCATTCATCATATCCTGTATTGTTAGACAATCCCATTTTAAATTCGATACTAGGAGTGCGACTATTTGATTTCCCAAAATATGTCTTCCTTGATACAGTTAATTTCAAATAATATCTGCCTTTGTGATAATGCACCCTTATTCATAATCTATGTATACCATTTCGAGAGACAGGTAACTAATAACATATGTTCGTCAAGAATATGTTGGACCCGTATATATTTCTGGGTTGTACATTATTCACAAACTATATCTGTTGTGGCTTCTTTATCTCTAAGGATTGGTATCTCGCCTTCATTTACCTTACCTCTAATAATATAAGGGTTAAGTAAATCATTTTCGGAATTGCTTTTTACTCTATTTATACGTTTGAAGTACCTTTTTTTTATAATTAGAAGGCACTGTAGTCGAAATTGATCTTAAGAACCACATTCAAATCATTGGGAGTGTCATCTTTTATTATAAATCTTGATAATAGTAACGGTTTTTATATTTTCTTGTAACAGGATATTCCAGAATACATCTGTTCGAGCTTAGGGTTGAATTGTTCCATTTCTTCATTTCTTTTTCAATAAATCCTTGGAATAGGACCAATGACCTTTTTTCTGAATTGCTTTCCATGCATCTTCATATTTCTTTAGCTTATAAAACAGTTCCCATACAGATATAATACCACTCCATTCATCCAAGTGACACTCTTTAAATTCATTTTGAACTTATTTCTTTAACTGATTCGTTATCATTAAATATTTCAGTTACTCGAAGGTGGTAATATTTTTTTCCAGCGAGGCCTGAAGTTAGTGGTGGAAATTATACCTCGTACTTTCGTAAATTTTCTGGTGTCTAACAAAAAAGCTCACGAAATTTTTCAGAAATCAGTCAAAACTTTTTAAAGTGGAAGTGCTTTTACAGAATCGCAATCTACTGCAAATTCCTTCTGATTCTTTCGTGGCAGTATTTACTATATCGGGTGGTAGGACACTGATTAATTAAGGAACCCAATTTTCTTTAGTAAAAATTTTTTTCTTCTTTCTTTCTTGTTTTTCAAATAAAACCAAAAAGAGACTTTCATTCACGTCATTTACTTTAATGTAAAATTTGGGAAGAAAGCTTTGCAATTCAACACACACAGTGTTTGCATTGTGTCTTTTATTTTATCATTGCTTTCACTGGTACGTGACGTACTAGCTTCCAGTCTTTTTTCAATTTTTTGCTTAGCATTTCTCAAAAGAATGCTTTTTCGTAATTTATGGTATTTACAATAATTTTTTAAATAGCATAATTTTCAATTCATCATTTATATTTTTGTCTTATTCTAATAATGTATATCTCAAATATGTTTTTCCCCTCTTTTTCTAAATAATCTCTCTTCAATTAATATGTTTTAAACAAAAATAATTCAGTCCTCCATCCAACAAATTATTCAATATCACATACTCTTTTTGAAATAATAATAAAAAAATGTTAAAATGTAGAATTGAAAATCACTAAAATATAGTTTTGAGCAAATGTATGAACTTAATCATTAATTGTGAAATACCAAAATGTATTTGATAAAATTATAATACTTTCTATCACATACCATTTACAGATTTATAAAAAAATACTTTTATTAAATATTGGAAAAAAAATTTCAAAAAAAAAAAATTCTTAATTAACAGAATAAAATTTTACAATTACATAAGACCAGAATAATTAGGCATTACTGCATAAGGCATTATTACATTCTATGTAATAATTATAGATTTTATATCTAAGCCTTCTTACGTTTTCTTCAGCAATTTTTAGCACAAATAAGGGAGATGCAATATATAAAATTCCTGTTATTGCATAACAATATTATCCAAATATAACGCGCGTGATTAATATAATTCAACTAGGTACCACTATCACAGTACTTGACAAGCGTGAAAACTTAATTACCTAGCTTAATTATAAGCCATAGCATATGCAGCAAAAATTGCACTTATACCAAATTACTAAAGATTGGTAAAATTTTAAATATAGTTGTATGGAAAATTCACAGGATAAGTTGTTGAAGAAAATTCAATAAATATTAGAGCAAATTGAATGTTAATGCACAAGATATGCAATTCAAATTATATCACAAAAATGTAATACTTTAAAGCACAAAATTTCATAGGATAGGATAATAAGCCAGGTAAAATAGAAAATCGTATCTGAATTTTTGTTGAACCACAATCAAAAATGTCATGAGGAATATAATATATAGCTCCCTGGAAGAGTCTTCTATGAACCGAAAAAATATACAGCACTTCACAACAGGGGCTTCTTGTAACTTCTTTCTGTACCAGGACAGGATTTAAGGTCTCCCACACTCAGAAACATACACAGCGATTCCCTCAGGGTTATTCTTGTAATTTTTTTCTACGACAGGATGGAAAGTTCCAACATACTTCCAAGATGGCGAACTTCAGGCAATGGAATTTATTTCTCGGTAATTTTTGTACCAATATTCCACAGTATTATCTCTAGCCAAATTAATTATTTTTAATCTACACCAGTGCCTTGACTTTTGGTCTGTAACTTAGAGAAAACGAAACAATTAGGCTGAAGATAAATACACAATTTTATTTTCACTCTCAATTTCTACTATACAACTACTTCTTCGTCCCTTGCTCTCCCGTGAGTAGCCGGAAATGTTTCATGGGGGGATGTGAAAGAGCTCTCCAACTTCAACCCATATTTACAAATAAATTTCAAATTTTATTATTTACCTTCAAGTGAAGGAAATTCTTATGTGGAATTATTGTGGGTTTCGGAATCTCAAATATTAATTGCTTCTTGGAAAAAAAAGCCTTTCAGTACAAAAAAGTTTCAATTTTTAAATTTTAGTATACAGCAGTCGTTATGAAGGAGTAGAAGTTATCTTCTCCCCATCATCTTCATCGTCTTTCTTCCCTCTTTTCTGGTCATTTCGCGTGCTTTTTTAGACCCTCAGTCTGATTGGCTTATTTCATCATGAACAAAATCAACTAGTTTATGTTGCGGCGTTCCCTACAGTACGCTATCCTCAACCGGTACTTTCAGTTTATCGGTATTTCACATTTGAGATGTCCGTTCATAAAGATATCAAGAAATAGTGTAAATAACTAGTTTGTGATAAGATTCCTAAATAAATCATTTAGACAGTTGCTGTTATTTTTTCGCTCCTAGTGTTATCATAATGTACCTCAAAAATCCTGATATCAAGTTTAATTTTATTTATAAACATTTATTTTTTCCCGGAATAGCTTAAACATTTACTTAAGTGGAACTCAACAAAAAATCGAGGTGCAGACATCCCATCCCAAAGTAACCATATAAATTAATTTTTCTTGAACTGTGGATGGCGAACCCAAAGGAGGTTACAAAGATAAATGTTGGGCTCTCAAAAATTTAATTTAGGTACATGAATTCAAAGAAACATTAGTCGAAATCTATTAATTTTTATTTTATTTTATTTATATTATATTTTCTGTGCCGCTCAATTAGAAGATCGTAATTCCGATATTTAAATCATATTTACATACTGAGAAAATCATCACTAAGTACATTATTAGACAAGTGTCGCGTAACATTTTCAGAATATTTAAGCCACGAAATATGGCTGCAGAAGCATAATATTATCAGTTTTCACCACACTGGCAAATAAGTCTCGGAGCTTGTGCAACTAGGGTGAAACCATTTTTCTAGTGTAGTCAGTGGCTTCTGTCTCTTCACGAGAGTGTACATCGAAGAACAATGTATTATATTTTAATGCTTTATTTAACTAAGATTGGTGTTTACTTTATGAACTATTATAAGAAAAGTTATTTTATTTAAAAGTTAAGATAAAATTATTTTTTATCTATGAATAATAAATTATGAATATTTTACTTTAATTTAACAAAATAAATTTTTAATAAAAATTGAATAAATTTGAATTTATGTTTATTTATTCATGTGGGGTTGAAGACTGTCTTCCATACTCTCCCACGTTAAGGACAGAGCACTACCACAGTGATTCTTCTCTCTCCTCCTCGAGAGGTCAGCCTCCACAGAGGTCACAGGTGTGAAGCCTCAACGGAGTTTGGGGTATGGTAGTTTCTTTTTTCCCAGAGTGCTGGGAAGTCAAAGCAACATATAGATCAAGGAGAAAGTCTGAGAGAGAAAGTCACACTTGGTCGATCGACGAAGGAAAGGAAATATATAAATTCCACGTTGTTATCTACACGATTTCTGCTGTAAAGGTGAATATCCCTCTTCATGGAAAATTAAAGTACTACTGTAAAATTTATCAAACTGCATCAATTAAATTTAACTAACTGTTAGAAGACGTGACTTTATTTTACAAGTGATAGGGTGTACATTTACTGCTCGTAATTTTTTCAAATTAAATTAGAATATAAATAACATAATTTTTTCCTGCATGCTTATGTTAAGAGGAATATAAGTCATTCGAATTTTTTTTAGCGTTGAAGTGCGCTGCAAGACTAAGAAATTTAAAAATCACTGATATATATTAACAAACATTTCTTTTTATTAATATATAATTCAAAATTTTTAATACAGGTCGCAAATATAGATAATTAGTCTTTTATGTAACTTAAGTAATGGGAAAATTATTTTTAAAATTTTTATTCTTGAATAAAAGTTATGAAGGAAATAAATAAATTCGACTTAAGTCTGACTAATTCTTTTAACGTAATGACTCACACTGACCGAGACGATTTTTTAAAATTAACATTTAATGATATTTTGCGTTTTATCTCATATTTAAAAATAATTAAGTAGAAAATTTCAAGAAAGAACAAAGTATTTTAAACGTATCTTATTAAATTAAACAAATATTAAAACTTTAATGAATTTCTCAAAATTAATTCCATATTTATGCTTTGTAAAATGCATTTTTTTTCCTCTCTGAGACATTTTTAACTGTCTTCAAATATTTTAATCATTTTAAAATGTATTAATTACCCTAAATATTTATTATTTTAAAATAATAATTATTTCTATATTTTGATGAATGATTCAAGTGTAGATCGGAATAGAGCACTGATGCATCGTAAATAATAATCTTTTCGCTTTTCTTAATTGGAAAAACGATACTGATTTCTACAGTTTGAAAAGCTGGGAAATTTAATATATTACATTGTTTTTACAGCCTTATTTTTATTTAATTAGCCTTTTTTAATTTTTACACACACACACACACACACATATATATATATATATATATATATATATATATTGTCAAATATCATACACATCTTTTCAACTTTTAAATATTCTTTTCAAATCAATTGTATTTCTTCAGAAGCTAAAATAATTTACTTTAATTTTAAATTTTCTTATAATAACTTGCGTAACAAAATATGTGGTATTTAAGACCTATAATCATGTACATTGAAACAAGAAGTTCAGTTTTGTAATGAAGGTTTTGAATCTTCTGATTTAAATTGAGAATTTCTGGAGTTTTTTTTTTTTAATAAGCAATAATTTTTATTATTTTTTTGTGATTCGCCGAAGGAAGTAAAACTACCATCGTTTCTGCTTAGTGTAATTTACAAAGTAAACATAAGGAAACACATTTATTGACATATTGCGAACGTAAACAACATGTTTTTAAGTATTATGTATCATTCATATGTAATAATATAAACATGCTCAAAAGTATTACCAAATTGTGATATATATATATATATATATATATATATATGTATATAATCGGAGCTAATTGAGGAAGCGTAAATCGAGGTATTTTTGATTTCCTGACTTGTATCAATACTTTTTGCGTTCTATAATGGAAGGAATTTTAGTAAAAAGTTAAATTTACTTATCGGCTCCTTTTTAAATTTCTTTAAGGATGATATAACCCGAAGTTATTATTTTTTTTTCTTTGCTGAATAATTTTGCTTGCAAATTTAATGAAATATTTTAATTCGTTAACCATGCAAAGAATGTCACAGTGTTTCTAAATTAATCTATATTTTTAAAATTTTGAAATAGTTTTAATTTAAAAAAAAATGGAAATTGTAAATATAAAACTACTACATTTTTACAGTTTTTAATTTAATTTAATTCAAGACATAATCTCTGTGCATGATGTGTTTACAGAAGTTTGATTTCGTTTTTCCTGTGTAATTTACTTAGTCTTTTGTGTCTAATGCGACTCGTAGACACAGAATATTGTTAACGTATTTATCTTAGAAATAAAGCTATAATTTTGATTGTAGTAGTATTTCAGATTTTATTTAAAGCATAAGTAAAAGAGAAAAACTATAAAAATAATAGTAATAATATAGTATATCCTTTTCAATCTCTGTTGCTTAATCATTTTTAAATCTTCTGAACAGTAAAAGAGACTGGAATCTTGTTGGTTGAATAATATATTCTGATTTTTCATATAATGTCAGAAATAAAGACACCCTGATTTATTCCTGACTTATTCACGTCGTATTATGAAATGTTGGAGACTGAACTCATAATACTGAGCCATGGTCAAGTGATGAGGTCAAGAGAAATCACTTTTTCCTCAAATTTTTACATCACGTAAACGCAATGGTTTAAAGTCTCAACAGATTTAGAGTGCATCATCCCTATTACACAAGGTATCTTTTTTTTTAACTCAGAGGTCAACATTCTGGAGACAGGGTTGACACAGTTTAAATATCTCGTGGTTCAAGGAGCTCATGTTGAGTGGATGGTGGAGAGTGCGATATAAACTAAAGAGTCGACTTCGTCAGCAAGCCATATTAAACATTCCCAGATATTTTGGCGAAAATCTTATTTTCATGAATTCATTTCTTACATTTGCTAATTTCTTTGTTTTTAAAACATTTTTCATATCTCAATCTAACGTATACAAGATATCGAAGATAAATAAATACACATATTGAACAATAAGCAATTAACTACAAAATCTTTCCAATGCCTTATGTTCTGACTTCTTTAGCTACGGGATGCTTTGATAGAGCTATAATTCAAACTATCAAACTTTTATCTTACAGCATTAAATATTAACTGCAGTCTTTATTCTGTCAATATCCAAAAAGAATGAATAAAATAAGAAAGGAGTATTTCTCTATTATTTTCAATATATCGAGCATACTTACATGTCCTGCAATATTTCGCCAGACATCTCGTATATTGAAGCGAGGCGGAGATAGATACTTTCGAGAATAGCTGGAATGCTAACGTAGTTTGTTCGGTCAAGAATGTCGTAGGCGTTCTATGGCAGTCAGCGATAAATGGTTGGGAATTCAGACTTCTGTCCATTTAATTAGTCTTCGTTCGACGCTGGTGCAATAATGATGGTATGTTTTTGTAAGAGTTTGATCCAATAAAGGGGAAATACTGCAGGAACAATTTGTTACCGTAATATTGCTCTGAAAGTTCTATTGGACTGGTTGTGAACACTCAGGCCAAGCACAATTTCGAATTTTGTTGATATAACTCTCATTGACTCTCGTGGTTTTAATTGAATTCTATTATGGATCATTTCTGTGAGATGGTTTGAATTTGTCACAATAATGCAGATTCAACAGCACTGTTTACCTACTTCTCAAATCTAGACTTAGTTGATTATATACATGTGCTTTCATGAGAATGAACTATAAGAGAAATTTTTATCGCATTGCACACTTTCTGCAATTTTAGAAATCATTTTCATGCATTTTTGATGCAAAATAGAAAAGTCAAATACAGTTCAATAAGAAAGACCAATTATTTTCAAGAATTTGAAATTAAATAAAGTAAAGTATTAGAAAACTACCTTTTTTCATTATTTTGGGATTATCTTTTGGCTCATGTTTTCTGCCACTTTTTTTTGATAAATGATCTTTTTATCCAATAGCAGAGAAAATGGAGGAATAACCTTGGTGATAAGGGTTATTTGAACCCTCGATCTCTTATTTTGAAAAAAACCCGTCTGGACCTGTTTTCCAAGGCTTTTAACAATTGGGCCAAAAGAGAACTATCTATTATTAGTTATTTAGGCACTTTAACTCTTATCATCTTTGTTGAAGACAGCTAATGTAATATCGTTGAATTCTAAAAAAATATAACAGGTTTAATAAAGTAAGATTAACTTCACATTTACCAATTCAAGATGGCATCCATACTGTAGGCTTAGAATGGAAATAATATTCATACAATAATATCGATATTCTGGTTGAACACTTTTTTTCGTAAATCCAAATCAAATTATAAATTGCATTATAGTGCTAATTTCTTCAAAAACAATTCTTGTAGAAACAAATCCTTACGGATACGTTGTCAATGGCGTTTAAAAATTCTTGCGAGATCTGTAAGCTCAAGTTATTTTTCATGTTTTTATTAATATAATAACATTGCCTTAATAAAAGAGAACGAATTTCTTACAATTTTCAAATAAGTTATGTTTCTTCTTTTCTAGATTATTAAAAACTAAAATAAGTAATTTGTTTGTTGCAACGTTTTATCAGTTCCCCGATTTTTAAGTACTTATCTTTTTGTTTATTTAATTTAAATGATAGCAAAGTTTGTAAAATCATAATTAATTCCATATAAGAACTGATATAACTCAAATTTCTGCATAGAAGTCAGTCAATGTTCATGGTCCTTTACCAATTAACGTTAAGCTATAAATGAAACGATCTTCAGTATTTCAAAACTCGTTATACCTGTTATTTCATTACTTAATTCAATATAAATAGTAACCATAACATAATTGACACACCTAATATTCTAAACTAAAATTTAAGTTTCTCCGTACTGAATACAAATAGTACTAAGCAAATTTTGTGAATAGCATTTAAAATAATAACACATTTAAAAAAAATATATCATTTATTATTATCATAGGATACTTTATCATGCTAAATTAGAAGATTCGATAAGAGAAAATATTATTAGAAGTATGATTCAACGAAAAACTAATAACCCAAAAAGTCGTTCAAAATGGGTTTTAAGTAATTTTATTCAGGGCTCTAATTGCTTAAATGTATTGTTAAATTTTTTCAAAGAATTAAAAAAAAAAATTGCAAGCATTTTTATGATGCAAAAATGTGGCTTCTTGATTACGCTTATCTTCCTCTGTGTATTGATTAAATTAAAAAATGGATTGTTATTTCAAATAAAGAAGAACAAAATTCTACATAAGATTCAAACAGTTATTTTAAGGTGGGTGATTTCTTAAAAACTTTTATTTCGCTGAGACAGAATATATGACAGTTATTTGTAAAATTTTTTTTCTTTTATTTGTTATCTAATTTCTTCAAGGAACCCTCAAACCTTTTTTCTTTTGAATACTATTACACTCTATCAACTGAAGATACATTTAATTCTTTGCTTTTTAATTAATTGAACTATAAAAATCAGAAGAATGAAAAAGACCAATCCATTTTTTTTCTTTTGTCAATTCCTCTGAAAGCTTATTGGTATTGTGAAAAATAAAAATAAATTAATATATATATATATATATATATATTCCCAAAAAATTATGCTTATGTCTTATGATGTTTTATACTGCAGATCTTTTAAGAAATGGTAATCAAGATAATATTTTATCTGAAGACTTTTTAAAAATGTTTTTTAATCTTGAAAATAAAATGAAAAAACACTTTTGTACTTTTGTGGATGTTGCTTAGCCTTCTGAGTATAAATATAGAAGCCATTAATATAACTAATTAAAAGTGATTTCTTTTCCATACTCAAAAGAATAAATTAAATGCCCATATGAATGCTTCAATACAATTTCATGGATTTATTTTTCAAACGGCACTGAATTTTAAATAAACTCTAACGATATTAAAAAAAAATTTCAGAAGACTTGGTCGGCCACATTTTTTCGAAACTTTTAACAATTTGAATTGGGAGTAATAAAGAAAGTTATTTATTTTAATTTTTAAAATTTATTCGTTTCTATAGTTTTATTATGTTACCAAGTTTATGTTTGCGAATCAGTTTCAGCAATACTAAGGAATTGACATGAAAGGAAAATTAATATTAATGTTTCACTAATCTCTTATTGATGGTAATAGCAAATTTGATATAATTACATGATTGATTAATGAGAAGTAGTAATTAATTTGAATGAAATATAATATGATTTATTACTTAATGCGATTACCCTTTTGATCGAATTTCAATAATTGAATTTATTACATTCATTGCTTGCCAAATATAAATCTCATGAAATTATTTCACGAAAAATGATTCGTAAATATATATAAGGAATACCAAAAATTGTTTTAATTCTTACGAAGAAACAACTGGTAAGACTGGATGAAATTTATTCTGCATAATTGATTATTATATGTATAATGTTGTAAATTATAACTATTAAAATAATTTGTTTGGTTACAGAAAGCTGTATATTGAAGTATTGAACATTATGTTTAAGACAGAGTTCTATCAGTTAAGTTCTACAATGACGGTCTTTGAAAGGCGAAGAAACTCTTGGAGAAATCCATAGCTTTGGTTTGTGATTATACAGAGAAATCTTAGAAATAATAAATAAAAATTAAATTTCCCTCTCGATTATTTTTAGTAGTAATTAAACTTTACTGTACCCCAGATAATCAGACATCGATTATTTCTTAGTAATAATTAAAATCTTACAATAGACCCTCGTAACTTAGTACATTAAAAAAAAATCTACAATTATTTGCTATTTCAGATCACTTACGTATAATACGGCATTTCTATAGCACAGATTCACTTCAACACTGTTGGAGATATTGAACATTCTCGTATAACAGGAATGAAACTAACGACATTATATAGTTGTTTGAAAAAATATATAGCCGGAGTCCATTGAAATTGAAAATTTGATTAAGACATCAGAAAACAGATTGGATGCTATAATAGAAGCTTCTAAGTCTCTAACGACTGTATTCACCGTTAACAGGACCGGAATGTTAAACCTGGAGTTGAGAAACCGAGGTTAAGTAAAAGTAAACCGCTGGCTTAAACTTAAATTCACCATCATATTTTTTAACTCCGGTTACTTAATTGCGAGTTTCCTAACCTGTATTTACCGATTGAATATCATTGGTCAAAATAGATCCGTGATCTGTAATGATTTACTTATATGTTATCTGTATTACAGTATATTTATACGTAGACTTCATTTCCATTAATGTAATTATTATTATTATATTTTTTACATGGTTCAATTAAAAAAGGACAGGAAATAATCTCAATATATTTTTATGTATCATTTGCTTTATTCTCGTTTGTGTTGATAAAATGAAGTTCGATAAGCAAAGCTAGTGTATACTTCTGGCGTTTATAAATTTGTGATGTAAGTTTCAAATTATTTTTTACTCTAAAATATATATACATTTTAAAACTGTTATCGAATATTGAATTGTTCTCCCCTTTATGTTTTGATTAAACTTACTTCTTCTTCAAAATAGAGGACTTTTGTTTTATAACTAATATTTTGCACCATTAGATCATCGGTTGATTCTAACTTGCAAAAATAATGGCCTCAATATTTATTCCAGTATTGTAAATTTTTTAAATAATATAAAAATAAATACGAATAGTTCAGTGGTGACTAAGCATTTCTATTTATAGTAACCTTTGTGTAAAAACACTTTTTGTTTCCCACATACATAATTTTGTTGTAACATTTATATACTGACTTATGATTTAAATAATTGTAATTTCTTACTTTGAATTATAGTTCTTTTTCATCTTTTTGAAAGAAAATCAGTTTAATCATAAGTATATTAGAATGTTTTAAAAAGGAATCATCAGATTGAAGTAAATGTATTAATCATTCATAGCTATCTGAAAAAAATATGTGAATGTTTAAATTCCATATACTACGTAAAATTCAATAATTTCTAGCTTTGAGATTCTCCTATTGTCCCCCTTTTTCTCGTATGATGTAATATTTTTCAATCAAATACAATTTTTACTTATGTTTTGATATAAAGTGAAGTACCGAAGTTGAAATGTTGACTATGTGAATAACTGGCACATAACAAAACTTATATAAAAGATAATAAATATGATATATATATATATATATATATAAACTTAAAATTGTATACTTAATGGAAATGATACCATAGGAAAAGAAAAACAATTTTGCTAAATGGACAGACTTCCATTCTATGTCTTGAATATAGCTTAACAATCTGTTAAATTGACTTCTGGAGCAAAAGTGATTCTTGTTTTGTCCCTTTAACACCAGAATCTTAGTTTTACTTTGTAATTCATCTCAGCAAGAACATATATTTTTTAAAAAAATATTATTCATGTACTTCTGAAAGTTAATTAAAGTGGTTAAATTATGTAAATAAACATTATACAAATATCATGTCCTTTAATATTATATCTGAATTATCTTACAAAGTCCATTGAATAATAAATATTTAAATTGAGATTTTAATCAATGAATGTGATCTATTTAAAAATAAAAATGTATCACATATCCAATAAAAGGGCTGGATAATATGCGTGGCTTTAACCAATGATGATCATTTATAAGTGTTTTTACAATTTAATAAATTATATATAAATAAAACGCTTGTTTCAAATATCGAATACAAAAGAAATTAATTTATTTTTCAACATGTATAAATGAATGTTGGAATTCAAGGCATGGAATAAAATTTGAATATTTTGCCCCAAACATTAAAATTGTTGCAACATTTAGCTTTAAAATGCACATTAAATTTGTGAATTAATTAAAATCATGTGTCTTTCGAAAATGATGTTCTGAAATATCTTATATCTGTCTTAAAGCATCTCAAATTTACTTCAATTTGTTGAAGAATAATTTGGAAGAAAAGCTATTTTTGACAAGATTTACATTTTTTTACTTTATAATCACCCTATAGTATTATTAGAAGGAAAAAAGAATGAACAACAATTCTTTGAAAGTAGTAAAACTCTTAATATTTTAAATATAAACATCTTAATACAAAAAGATATAAAAAAATGTATAATTTCTCACGCAATTCAACATTTTAAGTTACGTTAATTTACACTAATGAAGTAAAAAAAGGAATTAAATTCGTGTAGAGAATCATCCATAAATTTTTTTTTATCAAAGTAAAACCATGTAAAATTTCCCAACACTGCTTTTTAAATACTCTGATGTCATTCTATAAAAAATACTAAACATAGTTTACATTTGCCTTTATTAAAGTTTTAGATCAAACTAAATTAAAAAAAATAATCCAAACTATCATTAATTTTGTTGCATCCTGCAAAAAATAAAGGTACTCACATGCAATGGAACATATTTTTCGACAAATATCGTCAGCATTATATTCACATATTTACATATAAGAAAAAAAAAAATTAAGGTAGAACTATAATAGTCCTTAAAAAGTTATTAGATCTTATATATTTTCAAGAATTAAAGTCACTAAATATGTGATAATAATGTAATATTACTAAGATAATCAATACACAAATAATAACTCATATAAAAATAATTTTCAAAACTGATCAACAACAATTCTTCAGATATAATAAAATGTTCTGAAGATATTACTATATAACATTTCAAGTATATAATGCTTTAAAATTATATAAGTATTTTTGCAATAATTATTCATACAAATTTGAAAATTCTCAATATATAAAACAATAAATATTATCTTACAACATAAATGAATGTTTAAAATAAGTACTGACATATTTTAAATATCTAAACATTCCTCAAACTATCTTTTAGAACTATATTTCAAAGAACAGAAGATAAGAAACATTTTTCAAATATTAGAAAATCACATGTAAATTAGGAGCTCCACGTAATGATAAAAAAATGTTTGAGTATAAACCAAAAAATTTAAAATCATTGTTTTAGCTTGTTGACAGACGAATGATTCAACACTTTTATGCTACAGCAATCCAAAATTTAAAAATTAAAAAAATTATTTTGAAACAGAAAGATATAAAAAAAGTTGTGTAATAATTTCTCATTCAATTAAATAATATATATTGTAAAATGTAAGTTACATTAACTTATGAAGAATAACACATTTCACAAACGCAGTGCTAAAAAACGAATAAAATTACATCGGTGGGGAAGCATGTAGATATCACAATATCATGATGATATAAGAAAGGTTGAGCAATCAATGAAGTTTTCTTAATTTTGTCCATCGTAAGAGCTGAAATGTATCCAAATCTAAAATTGCTTACATGCACACACAAAACTAAAAATATGAAAAATCGCTTTCTTCGTGAGAGCGGTTAAATCAAACCCTGCTTTCTGCCTGGTCAAAATTTCCTAACTTGAACTTGAATAAAGAATGAAACTTCGATTGTGAATAGCAATTTAGGGAAATCCTCGGCTTTCTTATGTAGCTTGCCCCTTCAGTTAATGGTTAATATGACGGTTAGAGGGGAAGGTTTCTGACGATATGATTGCATGAGATATCCAATAATTATTGGTGGAAAAAAGAAATTGATGAAACTGGTTTGATAGAAATTATACCTGGAATCCATGATAACTCAGAGAATGATAGCATAGGTGAAAACAGATAAGTTAAAAAGTTTATTCTACAAAACATAAAAAAAGGCATAAGCTTAACCGAACAGCCAAAGCAATATTTATCAAGTGAAATGTCTTCAAATGAAATGTGCATAAAATTTAAAAGAGCACTTCATTAGTGCTTAGCACTATTTAAGGAAATTTATAAAGATTTCCCCCCAAAAGCAAGTAGTCTCAAATAACAATTTTTTTTGCAAAAGGTAAAAATTGGAACTGAAGATAATGCAGAAAATTGTATGAGGATGAGGATATCTTGCTAAAACGAAACCATTCTCGGTTAATAGTACCAAATAATGACAAAGTAAAAAATTGCTTAAGTCAAATTAATATATACTATTTCTTGAAAAAAATTTATAAAAGGTATTTATCTTGATTATGAAAATATAATAGCATGTTTTTGAATTTTTAAAACCTAATCCTCCCTTTTGTACTTGTTTGTTTCCTCTAACACGAATTCGAATAACATCACAATTTTTCGGAATGTAATTCAGGTATTATATGACAGTAATCAGTACGTTATTTAAATGTTATCTTATAATGATGCTCCTTTATTTTTCAAATAAACTTTATCCAAAATATGAGGGTTTTTCAATCAGACTCATCAATGATATTATTATTGCAAAAACAGATCATTGATTTTTTTAACATTCTCCTCAAAATCGTTTTTCTTTCCTGTGTTTCCTATATTCATTATACCATCTGTAAACATAATATCTCTCATAACGCTTACAACACCAAATATTTTGTTCAATATTTGAAGATTGAAGCAGTGAATAATATTTTGAACGGTATTTTGAAACTAGATTTATAAGGTATAAGTATATTAACAAATCATATTTTTTTAAGAAATAGCCTAATTTATCAAAATGAATTATATATCGGTTTAAAATTGAAAAACGGTTTGCTTTGACATTATAGGAGAGCTCACATTTTACTTCGAAGTAAAATCTGAAACGATTCGAAGCACTTTGTTATAATTTTATTACATATTTTACTTTATAAATGTATGGAAATATCGATATGTTTTGTTATTAAATTATATCACATGAACTAACTATTAGTTATCAAATAGTATCCCATGAATTTGTGAAAGAAATTTTAACACCTTCAAAATTTAATCATCAGCTTATCTCTGAAATATTGATTTTAAATATAAATTTACATTAGATAAATAAACTTTTTAATATATATTTATGTGAAAAATCGAAAGATTGTATTTCAAAAAGCTCCAAATAAAATTAGAATGAAAAATGTTCTAATGAAATATTTTACATGTTAAAAGGAAGGTCTGTATTTCGTTATTTACAAATTGCAAATTACTAATTTATTTAAAAACAAAATTACTTATGTATAAGATTTCAAATACTTTATAAAAATTGGGATTAAAATATATCTTGTACAAATTGCAATTACCTTTCATGAACATTCTGTATCTCAGAAGATATCGTGGAATTTTAAATTCTCAATAATGCTATGGTCAATGAGGCAGAGACTTTGCAAAAAGCTCCTAAACTTTTATTTCCACATATATATCACCTTAAATTCTTTCTCTGACATTAAATACCACAATCAGTTTAAAAACGAATTGTTATTCTCGTAACAATAAATGAATTTATTGATTCAAAAAAAATTCTCCATTTTGAATCGGAACGAAATTATAATCTCAAAATACATTCACTTCATCTCCTGAATCATTCATTTGTATTGACCTTTTTAAAATCAGAATTTCTGTTCACATATTTCTTCCTTTCTTCCTAAACATTGAATTCAAATGCTTGCTTGATATCTGTTAAAAAAAAGGAAAAAAAATCTTTTGGGAGAGATATTAGAAGGATATTATAGAGAAAAAAAGTATCATGGCATGAGAGACAAGTTATGTTGGCGCCTGTCATTGTCACCCATTACCTTCACCATCGAGTTTCATTATACACCATCCTAGTAGGAAACGTGACGATGAATGGGCTCTAAGAAACTGACAGGTGCTAAAACCACCTTTGCCTATTATTGGCTGAAAAATGCAGGTCTCTGACGTCAATATCACCTCTCATTTATCAAGTTCATCATTCTTCTAGAATTTAATTGACATTTTTTGTTGACGTTTGAAAAATTCAATTCATGGTGAAAAAGGTTTATCGTATTATCGATTTTATTATCGTATAAGTGAGTGTCAATGATTATTCAAATATTATTAATATGAATTTTACAAGAAATAAATTTGGTTTTTTCTCTAAAATTTATTATAATTTCCCCCATTTTTTGATTAGAATAATATTACTTTCCGAATCTAATTTGGGATCAAGTTTAAGAATATTTTTTTTAAATTAATAAATCATAGCAATAAATTAAAACACCTCTAAACATTAAGATACGAATCATATGAAAATCGGATCTAAAAATAATTCGTTATTTTAACATGAAGTTTTAATTAACTAGTTTTCACTTTGGAATGAATTGTTTTGCTATATTTAAAAAACATTTCTCATATCTTTTTTCTCTTATCATGGTTTTTGAACTGTGTAAATTGTGTAAGTGTCTAACTGTGTGTTTTGTATAAATATTAACAAAATTATAAATGCCACTCTAAAAATAGAAAATTATGAAAATCTAACCAATATATTTAGAAATGAAATAATACCTGATTCGAAATCATATTCGAAAGTCGATACGAACAAATGTGGGGGATGAAGCAGATTTTTAACTGATCTTCCACTCCTCCTTGCTGCATAATTCGAAGACTTTCTTTTCACTTCTGTGGTACAAGTATCAGGTTGTCATGGCTTTCTTCATTATTTAACTCTATAGTCATCTTTCAGACTTATTAAATAGTAAATAATCTCAAATCTTCAGTTGAAGATACCTAGAAGCAGGACAAAACAGTTTATTAGCTAATAAAAAACATGGAAGGTCGCTCTCTCTGGAATTCCTTCTAACTCGATCAATCCAATGATAAAGTCTTAGATTTCCAATTCCATATTTCTGATTCAAACACTTCTCGATAACAACAGATTCGTATCTTAATATACTTTAATTAGTAGTCACATCAATCTAAAAGATTACTTACAATGCCTCAAACCTCTTGACAAACATGTATCTGCCTGACGTTATCCTCTATCTCCCTTCTATTTTCTTTCCATTGTATTTTACTTATATATCACTATCTCAAATACAATCCCTATCTGTAATTACGGTTCATTTTAGTTGGGAAGAAATTGTAATTATATGCAGTTGAACTTGATAAAAGTTCTCGAGGTTAGAGGAGGTGAAATCACGAATAGCCTAACGTCACATGGTTAAGTATTAAGTAGAACCTATCCGATACATACCATGAATAATATATGTAATATATGTGTAAATGAGATAGATGTAGTATTTTACATAACATGAATATCTTAGTTCTTTTTAATAATAAAATATCTCTTTAAAGTGAATACCATAGTCATCATCCAGAAATTTATCATCTCCGAAAATATATATTTTTTTGTATCAAAGTCGCTTTGAATTATTACATTTCAATGAATCATCGATGGATCTTTAAATTTTGTTGCTGTTCAGTAGCGATAATAATACTTCAATTAAGCACCACTCAATAGAGGTCTTTAAGGTTCTTGATTGATTGGTTTAACGTGCTGTAGTTCGTGCTATTTAGCAAAATGGCATTTCACAGAATCATGATTAGAATAGTACATGTCGTTCAACTCACGAATTTAATCACTGGACTACCCCGTTGTCTTATCCACATAAGATAAACATAACTTCTGGTCAACTCCTAGTATAAATGCAGAACAAACCTATATTTTAACAGTTCCGTTGCCTATCTGGTGTCAACGACTTCGAGCAAGCGCAAAAGAACCAATCACGAGCCAGCGTGTGGAGTGATTTCTCAGCGGCCAGTTACGCGCTGACATAGGAAAAAGTACCACTTAGCATTTACTCTTATATTAGTAGAATCTGCAGGTGTAGGTGTGAAGTGAAAGCTAGAAAATAGTGGTAATATAATGTGGTTTCGAATTTATTGTTTTCCATTTGACCCTCATGGTCCTGTATGTGATCAATGGGAATAGGAACATGTGCTCATACCGCATTAAGAAAAGAGAAAAAAAAAATGAAAATATTCCACAAAAGCAGAGCCAAAAGTTTCTATTACCTAGGAAAACGTAAAGAGGCCATCTACATATACAAAGATGGAGAAGCATTTACTTTTATCAGGTATGTTAAACTCAGGACCAACAGGCGGCATGTGGCCCATGACGAAGGTGGTAGCTGCCCACTCAACATAATGTGGTGCATTAAAAATTTTGCTAAAAATACCCTAACTTAATTTTCAAAGTTTCTTATTATATATAATTGTTGATAGTGAAACACCACGTCAGAGGAATAGAATAGTAGTATTTCCTTCATCAATACAAAACAGCTTTTTACAGAACATAACAAAAATTCTTTTGTGCGGCATTTTTTCTACTGTCTCATTTATTATGCTTAACATTACATATTCCGCTTGCAAGAAAAAAATATTTACGTTAAACTTATTAATTTTCCTCTCATTCCTTATCTTGTAAGTTAATATTCAAGACAAAAATGTCGGGTATTTTTTAATATTTTAACGATTACTCATCTATTTTACACTTTTGCATTCAGTATGCATTTTATCGGAATCAGATGGTAAAAAAATATAAGCTGCTTATGAAAACATAGATATTTCCAAGAAAAGAGAGAATTGGAATATTTTTGGCCATGATGTAAAATATAAAGCAATGTATTAAAATTAATATTTAATGTAATATTTAATGATCTATATTAGTGTATCAAAGTTATATAACATAAAATGTCGCTGTGAACAACACAAGAACACATTACAAATCAAAAGAAGCATTTTTTTACTATTCCTTATCCTCAGAAGGTAACTTACAAATAGAAGAAATTTCATGGTAACTACATATTGCTACAAAAATTTATTTCGTATTATTTAGTGAAAATAATCCCACCAGAATGATAATGGATGGAGGATCACAATAAATTTCAATAAAACTCAAGCCACTATCTTCAGAAGATACGGAAAAAATTGACCCTACCATGAATTTAAACCTTTTCGAAAAAGAGATCAACTAGATTTCTGTTGTACGCTACCTGGGACTCCAAACAGAATCCAAACTAACCTACAAACAACATATCATATATCTGTCCGAAAACTTTTGGGCCAAAATTCATCTATGCATCTCATTCATTGGCAGAAACTCACCTCTTTCCCCAAAAAACAAAGGGCTACTGTATAAACAAGTTCTTCGCTCAATCATTACTCATGCCGCCCCCGTTCGGGGGTCGGCAGCAACCACCCATATAAAAAAAGGGCAAGTAATGCAAAATAAGATCCTAAGAATTATGACAAATTCCCCCTGTACGTCAGAAACTCAGTTATTCATAACGACTTAAATATTGATTCCATTGAAGACTACAACACCAAGCTGTCGCGAAAAGTTTTCACCTCTATCTTAATTAAATCACAATAATGAAATTATCAGAGCTCAAAATATTTTTACCAATCCTCATTCAAAATTCAGTTTCGCCAACAAGACAACCAAATGATCTCTTCCCTTAAAACCTCCAAAGTGATTCTCATTATTTGTCTAATAATACTTCACTTCCCGTAAGGATTATAGCATCTCCATTTGTATTTCATAGTGGTTACATTTAACTCACATTGTGTTGATATTGAATGGCATCACGGGTACTCCTCTGATCTATTTTTCTTCATTCATTAATTAGAACTACTTCATCTCGCCGAGGGGCTCCATCTGCTGAACTTTTCATTCCCCACTTTTTCCTATATTCTGAGCAAAAGCGAAGACTCGCTGACGATTGTCAACCATCTTATGTATGTAGGAAGATAATGGAGATTGACATTTTATTTTCCAGCACTTGGGCAGATCAGAGCCACAAAAAGATGCAAAACAGCACTTGTGCAGATAAACAGCATAAACATATACAGAACAGCACTTATGACAACCGTAACATTAATTTCGATAGCGTTCAGTTCATCAGCTTACTCGTTTTCTCCCCGGATAAATACCCAGAATAACATTTTGTACTTCAAACACGACAGCTACTGGTAGTCTTGCCAGATACAGGTCCCTTACCGGCTTATTCAAGCCAGTTCCCGTCAAATTCTCTCAGCCAATTTCCTCAACTTATGCCTCTCTCCGCATTTATAGTCATTCAGGCCAGGTATGATATCAAAGGGGAAATTAAGGAAAGGTCCATAAATTTTTTCTTCATCGAGGTATTGACAAGATACCAGCATTTTTAAGAATCTTTATTTTGTCATCAAGTTCATCACCAAGGTTGGTGGCTCATTGATTAAGCCTTCCTTGTTGACTGATGAAATCTCGGTAAATGTCTCGTTTCCAAAAGTAGCGCTACAAAGAAGCGTCATAGAAAGGCTCGACAATAGCCCTCGTGTTGTTTCTAGTACGACGTTAATAAAATCAAACTAATCCATATTGTTAAACTTTTATGAAATAATAAATTGAAATGAATTAAAAATACTTTTTTCTGCCTTATTTCGTTTATTAGAATTAGTTTTTGGGCTTTATTTTTTATTTGAAAGAATTCGTTTATAGAAGATTTTTTTTCTTTTTCTATTACATATAATATTTATTGTCTCCATACATTCTATTACGTAGCATTCATTATACAAAAGTATTCGTGATTAAAACTTATTTAAATATTTGAAATTTTTACTCTATTAGTTATTTATTTTAGGTGAATTTTGTATTAAAGGTTTATCAATTTAGAACTAGTATTTCTGAATAATTTCAAAAAAAATTTGAAAATAGCTAATTTACTATTCTGTTTTATTGCCAAATTTATCAGTATGCGTTGCTTAACACATATTATTTTTTAATGTAAAATTACTTAAAAATGCAGAACATCCCACAAAATATTCTTTTTAAATATAATTGTGTAAAATATTCTTTTTAAATA
>BMAW01075420.1:0-12165 GCA_019974015.1 Nephila pilipes
ATATTATTTTAATGATAAGAAATATTGAAATGGTCGAAGATTTTAGGCATTTAAAAATTAAAAATTGTTTGATGAACATAAATGGTCATATCTGCTAAGTAGATTCTTATTTCGTCCTCTTATGTTTTATAATTGGATTTATTCTGTTATATTGGCTTCAATTTTTTCAGGGAGTCTATTATCCTTTCCAAAAGATTATTAATATTTCATCTCTGTTTCGAATCACTGAAAAGAAGAAAAAAAAAAATATTACGACAAATATGCTGGCTTTGCTGAACTTATAAGTTAACTAAATCATTGAATTGATGATATGAAGAGAAATAAAGAGTCTGAAAATAATATTTGTATCATTTGTATCAAGACTTACATCACCTGTGTTTTGACATTTTGGACAATCCTTGGTTATTAATGTTATTGATTGTTATGTTTCCTAAAGGGAGGGAAAGGACAATCATAATTGAAGTTTTCAGATGCATAGATTTCGACTGTAAATGATTCTTAACTTCACTAGTATCCGTTGTCATTCTTATGTATTACGTTTCTGCTGTCTCTTTTCATCTAACCTTGTGGTTGTGGTAGCCTAGCAGTCACGGTCATAGACTCGTGGTCTGCGTTAAATTGACAAGTCATGGGTTTGAGCCCTGATTCCGCAAAATGTGCATCAGCCCTACTGTCTCGTGAGGTTGATGCATGTTAAATCTAATAGCACTTCCATTGGTGTGGTGTGGAAGTTTGGAGAAGGAAGTTTCAGCTCTGGCGTCATTCTCATTACTTGACTGAATCTCAAAATTATGAGGTCCATCGCAATGCCCACTTTTGCTTCATAGAAACAAAAACAATCATATATCTTATTTTGAAGGTCTGTTTAATCATATGGTTAAGTAAGAAAATAAATATTATAGTGTCTTAATTTGGCTTAAGTTAGCTTAGTATCCTTAAAACTCATTTTAGACTGTAAGACAATCTATAAATTCAAGTCAAGCTTATTTGTAAGCCTTATATTTAAAAATAGAAATACATTGTTCATGAAACATATACCTCCACAACCGTTTAAAGATACATATAACTCTTCAAGAGCAACATTTTAATTTGATTTTTTTCACGAGATATTAATTTATGCTTAAACTTTCCTATATGTCATATCCATAATGGAAAAAAGTATTTACCATGTATTCTGGTATTTAAATTACTATTTAAATAACACTTCGTTTCTTTTTTAGACTATTTTTAGTTGAATAAAATACATTTTCTGTAAAACTCTTAAGAATTTTTGCAGGAGTTGAAATATTGTTTCACGTAATGTTTTTCGTGCAATAACCCTTTTTTCGAATCACTGAAAAGAAGAAAAAAAATATTATGACAAATATGCTGGCTTTGCTGAACTGATAAGTTAACTAAATCATTGAATTGATGATATAAGGAGAAATAAAGAGTCTAAAAATAATATTTAATTAGACTCTTCATAAAAATAGGATCTTGAACACCCGCATTTCAATTTTCATGTGTAAATTAAATGTAAAAATTAAATTTAAAAAACTCCTTTGATCTGTCATTTTATAAAAACTCCAAGAATGTTTCAATTATGATCAGAATCTAATAGTGAATTTAAGCTTTTACAATCAAAGACTAACGTGATGAATTAAAAAGTTTAAAATATAAAAGGAATTTTTTTTCCTTTAATTCTTGATAGTGCAAATATTATCATTTAATCTAATTATTTTAAAAAAAAATGTAAGAGAACTTGCAAAGGATTATAAATCTGGTACAAGTTCATTTATGGATTCAAAAAATTTTTTTCAGTTTTAATTTGCATGAACTCTGTGGAAGAATATATTATATCTTGTGGTTGCTCTGAAGAAACTATATATTTTTATTTTTTGAATGTAAACTTCATTTTGTATTTCATAATTTTCTTTTTAAATATTTTGTATTTTTTTTTCAACAGGCCAAATTTCATAAACAATTTTTTCGGTTTACTGTTTCTTTATATATTTTCATATTTAAGGAAATAAAGTATTTTAATTTAACTGTTATATCATTTTACGTGAGAGTGTTCCAAATGCTCTTTTCAGTAAGAATTTTTTTTAATTGAGATAAAAAAAAGTATTTGTGTATATTGCTACAGTGTTTATCACATCCTTAGAATATGGGAAATGGCCCCGCAATTAAAAAATAGGTTCACCCCAATTAAATTAAATTTTTATATCGAAACTTTCAAACAAATTCAAAATATACCTTTCATAAGGAAAGTAAATAACATACAATAGTTCCAATGCAAAATTGTACAATCAGAGCAGTTCAAAATAATTATCCAATATCACATCAGGAACATATATTCCACTTACACTCTAACTGCTATACTATTGGCTTCGATATACATTCTCTATAGACTCTTCTAGGAGTTTCTTTTTTCGCTGGTCTTCTCTTTTCATCTAAGGTTTAGATGGAAAGAGAAGACTATAGCCTTAGACTACATGTATTTGATTCTAAGGGCATCTAGACAACATGTATTTGATTCTAAAGTCATCTAGACTACATGTATTTGATTCTAAAGGCATCTAGACTACGTGTATTTGATTCTAAAGGCATTTGATTATCTCCAGATTTGACGCTAGAATTTAATGCAGCTTGTAGTCAACACCCTACCAATCCAGTATTACTATTTTTACATTGTTTGTGAAACAATCTTTGTAGCAACAAAGTCATTCGGAAGGGAAAAGAACTGGGTCTAAGCTATTTTCATAAGAACATCAATGTCAGATTGATTGTTCATAACATTAAGGCTACACAGTACCCTAAAAATGACAAATTTATCGAAAAATTTTTTTTGCATTTTCCTGTAGCCCATACATTTGGGAATCTTGGCCCCAAATTTTAGATCTATTAACCAATTAGTTTTTAAGATATTTGAAGTTTTCTGAGCATTGTCAGTCACTATTTTTGACAGCTGAGGGGGGCGTGGTTAGTTTCGGTTTCATTTTAAAGCATTTTTCCATTCTTAAATTTAATTAATTACTGATATTTTTTAAATAATATCGATACTTGCAGAGAAGTAGATATTAACTTCAACTTTCACTACTAAAATCATTTATGTTTGTTTATATTTTGAGTTCTTGATGTGCTTATAGTTACTTAGCCAAAATTGATAAGAAAAGGTATTTCTCAAGACCAATATTTATTCTGCATATAATTAATGTAACTTAAAAGCTATTTTAAATTGTTTAAGTGAAGTTTTTTCTGTTGAGAAAATACCACGGACAAAACTTTCGCAGCTTGAGAAGAGAATCAACATTTCTAAGAGATGGAGTACTGCTGATAATGACAATGCTAAAAACCTGCTTTAGTGGATATAACTACAAAACTTCAGAATACAAATGTCTTTAATACATCTGCTACATATAAAAGTATCTTTCAAATTACATTATAGTGGATACTGAATGTTTGTTTACAGATAAATTTGGAATATTTTTAAGCAATATTTGCCATAGTGTATCTTTAAAACTTTGCTATGGTCAAAGAAATAGATTTGCATATAAAGTGAATGTTGTATGTGTTAATTGTGACCAAACCTAGAGTGAAACATGTTCATAACAATTAGTTGATGCTATATTACATCAAATATCAAATGTTAGCAAGCATCAATTTTTTAATGTTCCATTTGATGTAAATATGAGATTAGTGCAAGGTATGTTAAGTTTGTGACTTGGCTACTCATCGTTGGAAAAATTCTGCATGCATATGAATTGAAATATAATGTTTAGTAAAACTTTTAAAAGACATTATAAGCCAAAAGTTCTGATTGGACATCTTGTTGGGTCAAATCAGCCGTTGCTTTATATTCGTAAAGATGCCATTGAGGCGTAGGGCTCAAGGAATGATAAAGATATAGTCGGTATTGGAATGTCATATGATGGAAGCTGGTTGACAAGAGATCATACGTCAACGTCAAATATCGGAATAGGATATGTTATCGACTTGCTGACTGGCTTTGTGATAGACTACGAAGTAATGTCAAAGCGGCGTGGAGAATGTGAACAGACTAAATTTGAGCTTGGAGATGAAAGTGCTGAATTTCGTATTTGGTACAAAGGACAACAAAATGTTTGTAGTACAACACATGTCGGATCATCTAGTGCAATGGAAGTAAATGCAGCTGTGAAATTATGGGAAAGATCTGAGAGTATTAGTTTCTGGGACAAAATCTTGCTCTTTGACTCTTGGTGTTTTTACCTGTTATCATTAGCACGTGGAAAAAAATCAGGTATTCACAAAGATTGGGTAAAAATAACAATCAACGAAGAATATTTGCCCAAAATCTTGCCTATTTATCAGCGATTAGCATCAACTGAATTATTAAGCACATGTGTCAGAGGTTTGACACACAATTCTAATGAAGCATTACATTCGATGATATGGGACAAATATTCCAAAGAAAAAACAGCTTCTAGGAGTCGTGTTGATTCCCATGTCGAGTGCAATACCTGAATTTATTGTTGGAACATTAAAAGCTCTAAAAACATTTCAGGATGCTAATTGAATTTGTAACAAGTTTGTCATCAGAACATTTAGTGTACTTTACTCATTGTAGGAGAACCTATTTCAGAAAGAAAAGGAAATCTGCAAATTTTAAAGTTGCGCAGAAAAAAATAAAACTTGCTAAATTGCGTCGATTTAAAATTCAGAAAAAATTAGGTCCTATGTACAAACCTGGTAGTTTTTAACTTTTTTTAAACTTTTATTTATATCATTATTATTTTTTATAAGTGTATTGTGTTTTAAAACTTTTGTGAAATTATTATGTTAACTTTAAGCTGAATTATCTGTCATCGTAAAAAATGCTATATCAATATTTTGCAAAAACATATTTTGAATAAATAAAAATATTTGCCATAATATTTAATTAAAGTAGTGTTTTCATATATTATATAAGTAGTTAAATAATATATTAAAAATTTAGATCTTTGCAAGTATTATTAGTTTTTGTTTTATGCCTTTAAAAACTTTAAATGCATTTTTCTCAGACTTTTATTTTTGAAGATGTAAGTGTTTTCTAATCCCTAAGGCTTTTTTTCTGTTCAAGATAGAGTCTTGAAATTTTTTATACATACTGAGATATATGTGTTCTATAAAAGTTAGTATGGATTTAGGTCTGGGATCCCTAGTTATTTTTTTAAAAAATGTTAAAGCTAATATTTTAAAAAATTTCCTGTTTTTTCCAGGTTTAGCTAGAAAAATAATTATTAAAAATCAACAAGGGAACAGATTTTCAAATCCATACTAACTTTTGTTTGCAATAATGTATGAAATATAAATCACTCAAAATAATTAAAAAATTTCAAAAATTGTGTATTTTATAAGGGTTTAAAAAAACTTCAAATTTTTTAAATTTTTTTAAATTTTAAAATAAGGACTAGTTAAATTGACTTTTTATTTTCAGAATCAGTTTAATAATATAGTATGAAAACAATACATAAGTTACTTTTAATATTACTGTCTCCAAAAAAATTTTTTGAAAAAGAGTACCGTGTAGCCTTAACACTTTAGGATTATTCTAAAACTAACTGTATGAACTAAAAATACATGCAATTTTGTTGCAGAAGTAGTGGTTATGATTGAAATTGTTTTCATAGAATATATGTCAGAAATATTAAATTCAGTGTCACTTACGCACAAAAAAAAGGAAAAGAGCCGAAAAGAAATCCATTGTTTTAAGCTTTTGGAATTATATTTTAACAAGAAAAAAAACAATACTTTCTTTGAAGCGTCTTTTATTTCTTAAGAGACTGAAATATATTTATTGATCTCTAAAGCAAATATATCACACAATTCAGCGTTTCTGATTATCTTTTGTGATAATTAAGACTGGTATATGCAATTTAATACAATAAAGATAACCGTAACTGTACTTCGTCACCATCGCCTTTAACTCCCCTACTACTTCACTTAGGAAGATAAAAATCTATCAGTTTCGTGAAACTGGAGAAGGAAGTTAAACTTTTTTCTTGAGCCTCACTGCAGCGAATGGCATCGGTTGCCGCTATATCTTAATTAATAAATATAATATTTTATTTTAATTAATAATTATGATGAGAAAGTATATTTTTTTTCATTTTAGAATAAGAGCCCTATTACTTAAATACATTCACTCTTTAATGGCATTCAATATTATTCTACTGATATTCTTAACATTTACTAGTCATAACAGTAAGTAATTAAACTATCCAATTAAAACCCTGCTCCTAAATAATGCATTAATAACTAATTGCGATACAATTAGTAACTGATGTACTAAAACATTAGCAACTAAATTGAATATCTTAGAATTTGATATTTAAAAAATATATTTATCAAAATATTTATTTTATTTCAACTCTATGTCTGTCTTAATTATTTCATAACTTATACTATAATTTAAAAGTTAGATAGAAATTTATTCTTCTCGTCTTCCTTTTAATTATATTTACTGTCTATCATATTAAATAAATATACAAATAGATAATGCTTATAATAACTTAAAGTAAAATAAATCATAGAAGAATGAAACATGATTTCCACAGTCAATTGAAAACTAATTTTTCATTATTTAATTTAAAAAAAAAAAATTTCAAAATTTTACCAATCGAAAAATATGCCAAATTTGAGATTAATATTATTTTAAAAAAATACGCTATTACGTTGATTGAAAATTGCACATCTTCTGTCTGATGAGACAAAAATACGATTACTGTTGCAGTGTGTTCTGCCAGTGATGCTATTACGAAGATCGAGGTCATCCCAGCGCTTAACCAAACGATGTTATTTGATTTTAACTTACCACGTGACAATGATTGAGCCATAGATACTCCAGTTATGACAAATCTATATACACTTATGTCCATAAATTAAGAATAATTCAGAATCACACGAAAATCAAATTCTAAAGTAAAGACTATGCTGGTAAAATTATCGCACACATCTTCAAGAAAAATATGCAAATTACAGGAAGCTACCAGAAGATGCCGATAGTACATATAATGACAACAGTGTAAGAGAGGTGTATATAAGGAATGGTAGCAAAGAAGTAAACATTCTCATGCACTCTGCAAGACGCTCAGTGTCACAATCGAATGGTCATAACACAGATGATGCATGTGGATGAATTTTTACGTAGTAGAATCATCAGCCTCCTAAGATGTGGGCAAACTTGGAAGTATCCGAAGAACTTTCAAATCACCCAAAGTGTCTAAGATTTAGCAACGATTCTAAAATGCTGGAAATGTTAGTAGATGTTACAATAAAGATAGCCTCCGAGTTACAAAGTCAAAAGAAGAGGTATTTGGCAGTATCTGCAAAAAAAGCAGACTGAGAACAGCATCCGACCTTTCTCGTCAGCTATCTTCAGCCATAAGTATAAGAGGCAAACCGCGTGCAGAAGTTTAAGACATATTGGTCTGTAGATCGCAGATCTGTCAGATGTGTTCCGCTAACGGCAACTCTACGTCGTCAGAAATTAGCCTGGTGTAGGTAATGTGTAATGCGGACATCATAACAGTGGGCATGTGGGATGCTTTTCTACGATTTCAGGTTTAGTTTGCAGTCTGATTTACATAGGATTTCATATGGTGAACGCCAGGTACCAGTGAACAAGACAAAATCATTGAACGAGAACGTTACAGAGGTTCCCGATTACTCTTTTAGGTGGAAATATACTAGGTCCCAAATATCATGTACTGACCACTGGTTCCAATTTATCATGTATATATACATGTTAAATTAGAATCATGATAGGCTAAATTTATCGGGACATCATTCTAAAATGTTATATGCGTTTGCTTAAGGGTACCATTGGTGCATAATTTCTGTTTATAGAGATCAAAGCCCATCCTCACAGTGCAAATATTGTAAACGAACGCTTAAATATAAGGATTTTACCCGTATGGAATGACCAGCATTCTCACCTGACCTGAATCCGATAGTGAATGTGTGGGTCATGCTCGACCGAATATTTGCATTTTGTCAACTACCTCCTACATGAGTCGTGGGTCCGAATCTTGATACCACTAAAGAACCATTGTGTATTTGGGGATGATGCATCATAAATTTGTCGAGGCTCAAAATCCTCTTTTTGATGTGGTGTGGCAATATAGTGAGGGAGAAGCCAGATAGGGTGACGCCCTCATCACTTGAACGAGGTTAAAATTTACTGGGTGCACCAACAATAGTATTCTTGTAGTACAAGTGTGACATTAATGAAACCAATATATCAATTCATTTCATTTAATGCCACTCTAATGATCGTATTTGCTTTATTGGTACATATAAGAAAACTTATTCATTTTATGTTAATTTTAGACAAATACTAAACGGTGAACTAAAATTTTAATGTCTCTTTTAACCAAAAAAGCAAATAATAGCATACGCACGAATACGTTAATCAATGTGAGTATTAAAATTTTAAAGTTGATTCGCTATAGATAAAGCTTTAATGAACAGGAATGTTTCGTCATTAACATTAACTTGCAAGTCAATTAAACAAGCTAAGTATTAGATTATTGACTTTGAAAGTGTAAAAACAAATACCTCGTGAAAAACCATTTTATTAAAGTCACTCTAAAAATTATAACAATGGCTTTCGTTCTTGAAACAACCTCAAGCGTCAAGATAAAAATGTTTGGAAGCGATTGATTGTGCAGAACCTGAAGGAAAGAAAAAGATAAAGTGCATCTTTACAATAGATTTCGAAAAAAAAAAAATTAAGTAGAAAACCTACAAAACAAGGCGCTTCCGTAATAGATAAGATTGAAAGCATTTTTTGCCTCATACCAATGAAAATAAAAAATGTTGTACAGCACTTGAAAGAAAAAAAAGTTGCCATTTTGGAAAGTATTTTATCTCAATCTGATCCATTTTAAAAAATAATAACTCCCGTTTTTCATATTTTATTTCATTACATCATAAAGGAAGGATGCCAAAGGAAGAAATTATCTATAATTTATTAATGTTTAAGAAATTCACTCGTAATAATATACGTGTTAAATTATATTTATTAAGAAGGACGTGGTATTTTTATATCTTTAAAGTTAAAAAAAAACATAGTCTAGTTCTATTTTTAGAGAATTCACAGCTCGCAATGTCACCAAATTTTCATGTGCTTTCATTATTAGCCACCAAAATGGCAACTGTTTTAATCAATGAAGGAATGGATTCCTGGGCGTTTTAAAAACTGTAAGATATAATTGATTTAGATACCGCCAGGGGACGCCTTGTCTAATGCAAGATGGAGCTCACGATATCATGGGTAATATTTCAGAGTACATTCAGTTTTAGACCGCGTAAGGCGTTTTTTCCTTGTTTCGATGCAATTTGTCTTGATCGCTAAAGCGGGTTCGTGAATGTATGGGGTGCTTGGAAGCCCTTGAATGCTTTTTTGTGTATAACTGGCTCGTAGAGATTGTAAATAAATGTAGTAGAAATGCCTCGCACTCCCTCTCTTCTTTGTTGGATTACTGTTTTTTAACAAAAACAAAGTGCTTTCGAACGTCTTTTCTGGCTATCCCTTAATCAATCAATCAAATTTCTTTTCTGCTGTCATGTTATCGTTTGTTTTAATTCCAATAAAAAAAATAGCACTTTTTAATCCTATCTGTTCTTCAAAACTTTGAAAAGAACATTTTTTTTAAATGTCTTTTTATCAATATCATACCACATTATAAGTAGAGTTTTGTATATTATGACTAAGTTTTGTAAAGACCATTATATGAATGAGCCCTGAAAATTTCTGTTCGAATACCCGTAATGTAATATATTAGTAAAAATGAAGAAAGATACGAAACAGTTTTTTTACGATATATATTTATTATATACCTTTGAAAAAGAAATACATAACATACATATTTGACTATGTAATACAAAAAATACAAATACAAAAATAAATAAATAAAAAAGGACAACACAAACAAAAAGGACAAGGACATAAACACATAGCACAAATATTTTTTTTTAAAATTTTTTAGGCAATGTAAATTACATTCATACAACATTGAAAAAATGCATAAATTACTTCACAGTAAAATACTAGCAAAAACAAAAACAAAATAATAACGACAGTTTTTTTTATATTTTATATATTTTTTTTTTAAATTTACATACACTTTTTGTTATTACATTTTTTTAAATTTATAAATATTTTTTGTGATTTTAATTTTTTTTTTAGTTAATATTTTTTAATTTATTTAATATTTTTAGTTTACAAATTATTATTTTTTTATTTTTTACTTTAAATTTTTTCCTTTTAGTATTTTTTAACTTTTATTTTTTATTATATTTTCTTTTTATTATATTGCTAGTTTTTTATTTATTAATACTAGTGTAATTTTTCTGTTTATTTGAAATATATATATTTTTTATTTATAATTACTATTGTATTTTTTTTACATTTTGTTGATATATATAATTTACTTTTTATAACTATTGCCTTTTTTTTAATATTTTATTACTATTGTAATTTTTTTTTTACTTTTTATCACTATTATATATTTTTTTTTTTTTTACTTTTTATTACTTTTGTACTTTTTTTTACTTTTTATCATTTTTACATTTTTTTTTTTTACTTTTTATTACTTTTATTTTTTTATGTTATTTTTTGTTCTAATTGCCTGGATATGGTTCATAATAAGACTTGTATTGTTATTGCTTGCCACAGGAGGACAGATTGGATTTTGAATTATAACTTTTTTTTTTTTTTACATTATTCAGCGTCAGTTTTTTATTTATTTTTTTTTTTCAGCTTTTCTTTTTCATGTGGCTTCTTTTCTGCTAAAATTTAGGGATTTTTCTTCTTCAAATGATAAATTTGGATTTCTTCAATGCTTCATATTTTTCAGCTCTTTTTTTTTCTTCATTTTTTATGGAATATTGAAAATGATTTCTGATCTTCTGAAAGGCTTTCTTCTTTTCGTCATGCATCAATTTAGATATCATTTCATTCAAAAGTGTTTCTGCTTTACCTTTAATAAATGCATTTCTTTTCTTTTTGTCATCTGGGCCTTCCTGCGTAGCGAAGCCTACAGATTTGGATCGGTTATTTTCGACTGATGTTATTGTGCTTGATGGTGTAGCAAACCGATCCAATATAATGATGATGGGAAGCATGTAGGCTATTTCAAAGGTGTTAAATATTACTAGTCTTAACATGCACCAAATCCAGGCAAACGTAATTGATTTGGCGATAATTTCAACGAACATTTTTATTTCAATAATTTCAGGATGTTGAAGATAGCCAAATGTTCCGAAAATATTTAAAAATTAAGTCCAAATGCTGAAAGGTTAGCCAAAAGTTGAGAATCGTAGCCGAAAATTGAAAATGTTATAGTCTGAATGCGATTGTATAAGGAGCAAAATTTCTAGCAAGTTAAATTCACAAATGTAATTTACATTCTAAATTAGAATCGTTGTTGAAAGTGGAAACAATGATCACTTTAAACAATAGTAAAAGACACTACAAGTTCCTCTTTTTGTTGACTTTTCCGATATATTGTTGTAAAGGTCTAATTCAATACACATTACCACTGTTTGAAATCATTGCTTTGTTGCTTTGTATGAATTATGAACAGAATAGTTACTTGTTGCTTAAGTCATGTTATAGAGCATGCCTTCGCTACGCAAAAAAAAAAAAATAGTTCTAAAAAGCACGAAAAGTGCAGCATTAATAGAACCTTAATAAATATCGATAATGATAGCAGTTCTAAGGCAACTCGCACATTAGTTTGACTAACATCAAACATAATTGAACACGTTATTGAACAAATAAATGATATTCAAAAAATTTTATAGAGTCAAATGATGAAAGAGAATCAAAAGACATGCAATAATTATATATAAGGTATTGATATTTTTTTATGAAATTTTAACAAACTTATGGATGTCAACAACTTAATTAAAATTAACCAGATATATTGGACTTTAATGAATATATTTCAAATATATAATTCTTATTACTTCAAACGTGTACTAACCACATGACAAAAATTATTTTCAAAAATACAAATTTTATGAGTATTCGAAACTGACGTTGAATACAATTCGTCAAAATTACTTTTTCTTGTAACTGGAAATTATTATGAAATGTGCCTAAATATAACTCTCAAGGCTTACAATCTATTATTTTATGAAGACCTCTCGCCACTC
>BMAW01075436.1:0-11966 GCA_019974015.1 Nephila pilipes
TATTGATAAATAATATCAAACCTATTTAAATTAAAACATAAGTGACAGCATATAAAAATTTAAGGATGCATTATAGATAGAATGAGAGGTGTTCTCTATACATTACATGGTTAGGATTTTGAAGACCTTTTTAACTCAATAGATATTGAAGATTTAATTAGTGTTCTTTTACTTTTATTCACCGAATATCATTTTAATCAAACGATAAAAATTCAATTCTCTTATTAAACTTATATTACTAGAGAATTTCAGAGTTTTCGGTCAAGATCTTTAAAAACAAATGAAGGGTATAACTGCGAGTGATTGCCTAGCTAGCCTTTACTTATATTTTTTACAAAATACAACACTTTAATAATGGTTTTTACTTTCTTTTCGTTATACAGATGACTTAATTATTTTGGGTAAAGCAAGCAAATTTAAGCCAAATGTTTCATTTTACCCTGGTTACCTCAAATTATTAAAAATAAATTTTAAATCTAATAGAGAATAAATTCTCGATCATTATTTGCAAATTGTTGATAATAGATTAATTAGAGGTACATATGATAAAGAAAAGGGAATTATATGAACAAGATGTTTTCTATTTATTCGGTTGCAAAATTTCTCCTAATCTGTATAGATATATAATTGTTGATCACATGTATAAGGATATATTTGAGACATTCTTATATTCTAAAAGGACACCGAAAGTATGCCATTTTCATATGCCAATAAATATTTCAAATTCGTATTTTTTTTAAAAAATAATAACAGTGTCCTTAAAATTACTATACACTGCTAAAATAAACTATCCTCTAGTTGAATTACTGAAATTATTTATTTCCCTTCCTTAGCTTCTGTGCTAAATTCTTTAGTAATATAATTTGAAAAAGAATTTGAATCTTTCATCGTTAATTAACAGTAATTACGATAATAACAGATGGTTAAAACACAAAAATTGCATTTTTACTCTTTCCAATGAAAGCTCATTATAATAAATTTACTCTTTTTGACTGTGAATATTAAAGCTACAGTTAAAATATTCTTCGGTAACAGTATATTTTACATTTTTTTTTTTATTTTCACACAGAAGTGAAAAGCTGTAAATGTCTTATTTCAGATTTAATCTAAAAAAGTTATTGAAATGAAAAATTAATTTTCAGAAATGTTAAAGAGAACCATATCTCGAAAACGAAATTAACGATGTAATTTAAAGATATAAATAAAAGTATATTATTAAAAAATGTTCATAATTATTGAGTTAATGCAAATAATTTTCAAATGATTTCTTATTACTTTTATCTTTAAATTATGAGATGTTTAATATTTCTATTAAAGAAAATGAGGAATGTAACATAATCATATAAAAACAGATTAGCGTCATGCTCTTTGGATGGTTGATTCACGTTAAATCTTTCAAAACTGAAAGTTCTTCCTTTGGTGTGGAGTATAAGTTTGAAAAGGGATGATCCATCTCAAGCATCGTCCTTATCATTTGACAGACATCTAAGATTACGAAGTCCATATTCAACAGCCCTCGTATTGCTTCTACGAGCGATATTAATAAACAATTGAAACATTAATCAAAAGTGATGACTGACGGGGTAACTGAAAATAGATACAATAAAGTTAAAATATAATTATCAGTTAAAATTAACAAAAAACATTGAAACTGTAGGCAAGGAAAATATACTTTTCTTTAGCTAACCGCTTTGGGGCTTTCGAACAATGTTATTTGATTTGAGAAGCTCTTTTTTGTTAATGAACCGTGGCTGATGTAAATTAGAATGGGAGCTATGAAGCTTAGTGAATGAGATGAGGGTTAGTTTTGAGATAGAAAAAAAATTTGGAAGGTGGAACACAACAATTGTGCGCAATAAATAAAGGTGAATGAATATATAGGTATAGTCGGATCCAGCGGAATCGATTATTTTTTAACTAATAGTAATAAGAATAGGTGGATACGCTTAGTACTGATTCGGAAAGAGTTAGTTAGTAGTAAGATAAATAGAGCTTATAGATATTCTATAACCTTTATAATTCAACGGAATATGTGCTGTATCATTTTTTCTTCCTTTACTTTGGCTTAGGTGTAACTACTCTACCAGATTATTCAGAAATAGTTCATTTCAAAAATTTCCCATAAAACATTTTCCTTACCCTTTTTATGACCGTACTGCCATTGTTCGTAGCTCGTTGAGGATATGTTTTGCAAATGTTATCAGGTTGGGTTCGTATTCCTTATATTTGACGACGTTTACGAACAACCAGTTCAGATTATTAAAATAAATATTCGATTAGGTAATTTTATGCTATCCATGACAGAAGGAGTTATCATTTTTCACATTTTTCTCTATTTTTTAGAATGCTCCGGAAATTTCCCCCGCTAATAGAGATTGAGTTATGCAATGTGGATCATGAGGAGTTTTGTAAATAAATTTATTTAAAAAATATAGAGATTGATAACTTAATGAAGGATTTAGATGACAAAAATGATGGTGTTAGTGATTCAATGTTTGAAGAAGAATTAGAAATTGGCATTTTAGGAGTTAATGATAAAGTTTATTTGGATGTATCAAATCTTAATAAAAAAACGGAAATTTCATGTTCATGGAAAGGTGTGGAAGTGATATTGCCATTTTTAAGAAAAATCGAGATAAAAGTTGATACCAGCAACTATAAAAGTCATTATGATTTTTTTTTCAATTTACAGTTCACGCATATGAAATTTTATCAGTTTTAGTTGAATATACCAAAATATATGTTTTTGATGTATTTAATCTTCATGAAGGAGCATTTGATAAGGGAAAACATGCACCGTCATGGAAACCAACTGATATTAATAAAAATTTAAATTTTTTCGGTTTGACTTTATTGAAGGGATACATCGAGAAACAAAACCTATAAGATTACTGCACAACTAATGATCTGATAGAAACTCCAGTTTTCAAAGAAGTTATGCCTAGGTATCATGACTTTTAATGATTTTGAAACTTTTAAACTCTTTTGATAATAGTTAAAAGAATGTAGATATACTCCGACTTACAGAAGATTGCGAAAATAAGAATTTTTTTTTATTGTTTCAACAGAACATTTAAAAAAAATGTATGATCGAACAAAACATTTATTATTGGATGAGATATTATTAAATTTAAATTTAAAGGGAGAATGATATTTAAAAAAATTTATATATATATATATATATATATATATATATATATATATATATATTTCAAAAGACCCAAACAGGGTGGGAATGAAAATATATAAATTTGTATATTTCATTAGTTAAACAGTGACTCTCCCAATTATATATAAAGTTATATTTCAATTTCGGAGCCAATGAATCGGGCTCACCTCCATTGTATCTCATCACTCTATGGCGACACTGAGACGGCATAGTATTGGGAATCAAGAGAACTTTTAATAAGGCAATGACTTCGGTCATTTTTTTATGCTTTTTTAGTTTTGTACATTTGTTCTAGTGTGTTCATGTGTGTTTTAATTTTGTTGCTGATTCTTTATTCCCTTACCATTGGAAATAAAAAAAAAAAGAAAAAAAAAAACTTGTATGAGAGTATATCTTGGTAAGGATTAACTAAAAGAAAACCTTTCAACTTGTACATCATAAAATGTTGTATATGCAATGACAGAGTGTATAAAAGATAAAGGCCTTAAGATTCTTATGGATAATTTCTTTTCCTCGCCAGACCTTTTTCGTGACTACTTCTTTTTTAAAAGAAATGTTTAACTCTCGTGGAACGATATTATCTAACAGAAATTTTTTCAAAGAATTTAGTTTCTTCGAAATGAAAAGAAAATTTCACAACCCCTAAGCCAAAAATATAGGTAGTTTACAATACGTATGTAGGAAATGTTTATTTAGAAGACCGTATGGCATCCTATTACACTTTCACTAAACAAACTAGGCAATTGACAAATAAAATATTCATTATCGTAATCGATAATGCTGTTTTTAATGCATTTCTGATTTCCAGCCATGTCAATTTTGTTTTTTCAAGATTCAGTTTAAAAAAGATATTAGAATAAGTTTAAAAACATTTCTAATTCATATCACACTATATCATGACGAAATATAAATCATAAAAATGCAGAGCCTTTAGTAATAAAATAATTTTAAAACAAATGATTGAGAATTTCATCATTGGCCAATTGACAAAAATAAAAATATGTCATACGCATATTGTGTGAAAAATATATACAAAGAAGGATTACCATAATCTGTAATGCATGCAATGTGGTTATTTGTATTGACTAGAACCGTTTCGCAGAATATCATACAATTTATTAAAAAATGACTTAACATAAAAGTCAATGAAAAACAAAACACCAGAATAAAACAATTTTAAATCGAAACATTCTTAATAAAATTAAAAGGAAAAAGATAGGTAACAAGTATAAAGGTCTCTTTTATTAGCCAAACATTTTAATTAGTACAAAACTAAGTTTTTAACATTTTTAAAACGGATATTTCAAAAGCATTACAGCAACTTTTTAAAATCAAGACATAAGTTTCTAAGAGACAGGAAATAATCAAAAATTAAAAGTATGTAATTAAGTTAAAATTAGTGTATTTTTCCTTAAGGTAAAAGATTCAAAAATATATATTTATAGTATCAATACTATTACTCATTATTTTAATTAAATATATGAAATTAGTTGAAAGTCTGCCTTTGTTTACTGTTCTTTAGATTTATTCACATTAGTTTTCAAAAGTATACAATTAAGTTGAAAATTATTTTCTAAACCTCTCTTGCTCATATTTATTCACAATATGGTCAGCGTAGCCAAATAGTCATGGTGGCGATTTCGGTGTAAATATAAGTAAGAAATAAAATAATTTTTATTCAAATGTATGACTAATAATCAAGATGTCTTTCATATCAATTCTACTCTCTTAGTACTTCTGAAATACTGTGCATCAAATTAGAAAATATATGTTTTAATTTTAGAATTTACTTAAAATGACATATTTTTATTAAAAATTCTTAATACTCATAAAAACAAAATATGCATTTGAAAATTTGTATGCCATTAAATTAAAATAAGAACCAGGAATATAGTAAAGAATATTGTGATATAATATTGCGCCAAATATTAGGATTTTTCTTACTCATGAATAGGTACTCACTAAAAATCAACAATCTTACCCTCTCCCCTTTGAAATGTGAAAACCTTAACACTACTGCATGTGACGAAAATACACAAACAGGACCTCTCAGCGGAAAGAAGTAATTTTCTCCTGAGTCGCAAAAGTGCCGAGTGGAAGATATATTTTCTTCCATTTCAGCCGATTTTTAACGATTAATTTTTTAAACACCAAAAGAATTTGCTCCACACTGGCGTGATAAAAATCTTAATTGTTGGTTATTTCTTATTTCTAAAAGAGGAATAATTAAATATACTTAATAATTTGATACTTTGATTATTTAAATTTGTTTATCAGTGACTGAATTTAACTAACTTACGTTAAATCAAATACTCGTTAGTTACAATGGTCCTCAACATCCTAATGAATGGCAACCATTTTCATCCCTCTATTTGGACATCCAACAACACTTATCCATGGAATCAAACCAAAATCAGATTACTAACTTGAATAGCTCAATTTTTCGGTTATTGAAAAGTTGTGAAATTTTTGTTTTATATTTAGGATATAACGAAATTTTATAGTGTTCTGAACTATGATGTCCTTATTTAAATTATCTTCTTACCGGAAGCGCTAAGGATATGTATGTAGTCATTGAAGAAGTCTCTGTTTGATGTACTTAACAGACTGTGTGTGCAGAATCTGATAGAAAACGTTTTATTAGTATGAGAAATTCGCAGTTAGAAGACGAATTGTGAGCTTCAAACAAAAACTGAATCAATTGCATGCAGACTTCAACTATACTACTCGTATGTTAACAATTGCACATTTATTAAATGTAATAATAATGGATACTCGTTCAGAGCATCATATTATTTTATGAATATGGCAAATCGCCCTGGGTATTTTAGAAATCCGCAACCCCGTAACGAAAGTTCATATTCACCAAATGGCTTTCAAATCTGAAGGTTGCCGCGGTAGCCTAGTGGTCATGATGGCCGACTTGCAGCCGATGTTGTTTTCTTCGAGCCGTAAATTCGAACAATGATGCCACTAAACACCCACCATAAGAATCTACTCGAATGGGATTTTAACATATTACAATAAAGTAATTGATTCCTCATATTTAGTTTTCTTATATAGTTGCCGTCTAGTCAACTGATAAATAATAGATCTATCGTTTCCAAATTGGTTGTGTTGTGTGGAAGTTTGAAGAGGGATGTGTCAGCTCAAGTAAATATCTTAGTCACTTGATGGAAGGTGTTTACTAGGTCAATCGCAAAAAGCCATCGTGTTGCTTCTTAGTGCGAAGTTATTAAACAATCGCAATCACATTCAAATATGAAGATCAACACTCTTTCAATAAATTCGAAAGCACCCCAGAAGCGAATCAAAATCTTTGGTATGGACTGAATAATATTGAAATATCATCTTGACCTCTATAAATATCCCGAATCAGGGATTTGGATTCGTGCTGTAATTTCAATGCACATTGTCAATTTCATCATTTCTCAATGCATTAACAACAAATGAAAGAAGAGAATTGAGAAATTAAAATTAAAATATGAAACTATGATCAAAGGTCTCAAATGTCAATTTAGTGAAGAGAAAATAACATTGCAGAAACGATTCGTATAGTTCTGAATAAGCAAAATAAGTCTGTCAGTAAAAATATTCCATCGCCCTCTAGTGTTATGAAACTAACAGGTGGTGAGTGAAATTTTAATCAAAATCAATATATATATATATATATATATATATATATATATATATATATATAGTTTTGAAATTATCAAAAACATGAAGGAACAAGAGGTATTCTCTGTGCATGGATATGATTTTGAAGACCTTTTTAACTCAATAGATATTCAAGATTTAATTAAGGTTCTTGCAATTTTATACAATAAATATCATTTAAATCAAACAATAAAACAGGAAAAATTCAATACTCTCGTTAAACTTGTATTACAAGAGAATTTTATAATTTTTGGTCAGAATCTCTATAAACAAATTCAGGGTCTCCCTCAGGGAGGTCCAGCTAGTAATTGTCTGACCAATTTTTATTTACATTTTTATGAATTAAAACAGATTGACAATGATTCTTACTTTCTTTTTCGTTACATAGATGATCTAATTATTTTAGGTAAAACTGAGGAATTTAAACCAAATGTTTCGTTTTACCCTAATTATCTCAAATTATTAAAAACTAATCTTAATTCTTATACAGTAGAATTTCTAGTTCTTGATTTGCAAATAATTGACAATAGACTTATTAGTAATATTTTTGATAAAAGAGAGAGATTCAAATTCCATGTAATTAAAATATCTTTTTGGAACAGTAATCTACACAGATCCATTTATAGGAATATTTTATTGGGCTTTTTATTACGTAATAACAAATTAACCACACATAAAATATACAAATTTAATAACATTAAAAAATTCTTCAACAACTGTTTGAATCATGATTATCCAATAAATTTCTTAAATACTTATATACATCAAAAATATATTAAACATCTTTGCGAATCGTGATCCAATTTCAAATCCACCACACAACAATAGGTCCATAAAGTCGGCTTGTTAGTGGTCTAGCCGTGAAGAATCTATTTATTTACATTTACACAGCTTACATTTTTACTCACTCTCTGGACCGTTATACTCCTTTACCATACAACTTATTACCAACCAATTGTTTGCATTCTTTTACATTTTATTACCAACCAAACAATGATTTAAATCATTTTTCAATTTATATGGTGATGAGGTGTTATATTTTTTCATTTTGAGTATGTGATATACATCTTGAAGCTTAAAGAAAATTCCGTCTTACTACTCACATATTTGAATCTTCATTTCTTTGAATTTTGTAAGTAATTTTTATATTTTGATCTGTTGATAATTTTTAGAATGATAGTTTTTATTTTGTAAATTTTATCGTTAAAACTTTTTTGCATTTTTTAATCATTGAACTCTTTTGTAATTTGGATTTCCCAATTCAGCCTACCAGGAATTATAGATTTTATTTTTGTAGATTTTATCGCTGAATTTGTTTGCATCTTTTAATCATGAACTCTTTTGCAATTTGGATTTCCTAATTCAGCCTACCAAGTCGCAAAGGGGGAAGGTTGGTACCATTGAACTAGTTTAACCCCGCTTAATCGGTCCTCAGCCCGATATTGCTTTTTGACTTGCTGGGTTCCATTTTTTCATTTATTTTTCTTTAATTATTACATTTCTTTCTCGTTTTTTGTCTTTTTAAATATTTTAAATTATTCTTTCATAAATTTTCAGTATATATATATATATATATATATATATATATAATTTCTATCATCAGTAAGATTGGTATGTATCATTCCAGATGGGTACCTCGTGAGGTAATTGAAAAATTTGCTCAATTGGATCGTCCTACGCATATCTCGGTTTGCTTGGAAAGAAAACAAGCCCCAGGTGTTTATTAATGATGGAAAATGGTTTATTTTCGAATACATCGTGAGGAAAAGAGCTTACTTCCCCCACGGATTATCCGTTCCCTTCACATCTAAATTGAAATTGACCCAGAATTATAAACGCTGTGCATAGAGTGAGACGTACAAGAACCAATACATTTTAAGCTTTTGATACGTAACTGAAAGTTTAATTCGGAGAGATACTTTTGTAACTTGACCGAGGTTCAAAATTACGTGGTCCATTGCCAATAGCGTTTGTGTTGCTTCTTGTGCGATGTTAATAAAACCAATCAAAACATCGAAAAGATACTTTCAGCAAAAGGATGATTTTAACAAAGCCGTAAAAGAAAAGTGGCCAGCGATGTTTAGTATGCAGCATATTATATTGCATAATGATAATACCAAGCCATATGCTGCTTTGGCGAGTTATAAAGAAATTACAGAGCTAGACTGGGAATTTCTGTCCCCCCCCCCCCCCGCATACTCCTTAGACCTAGAACTCTCTAATCATTACTTGTTTACCTCCCTGGATAATGTTTTGAAAGGAAAATAATTCAAGACTGAAGAACACGTCAACCTTGCACTCTTTGAGTTCCTTTCCTCTAAAAATAAAGCATTTTTCAAAAACGGTATTTATACAAATTGCCATCACATTACCAAGAGTTCATAAGTAACGATGGAAAATATATTGTACAATAAATATTATTAAGGGGACTCGGTACCCCTGAACCATTTTTTTATTAATGCATTTAAAAATTTGGTCTTAGCAAGCTTTGAAGTGTTTCTATTCAAGAAAATGATTTTATGTAAAAATTTGAATATATTATTAACACAATTTTAAAAATTTAAATTTTTTTAAAAAAATTTGGAAACTTTCAAAACCCTACTTCTCTTTTATTTATTAATTTTTTACTATGAAAATTTTTTGTAACATTCTCAAGGATATTTTAAACAAATTTAGGGATCGATTTTGTAATAACTAAGTTTTGGAGAAAAAAATTAAATGTTGGTCGGCATGCTAAAATTCAACGAAAACTTAGATATCTCTTACATTATTATTTTTTTTAAAAAAAAGTATTGATTTCTTTGCAAAATGGATCCCTAATTTTGTTACATGTATTATATATAACACACAGAAAAAAAATGGAAGTGATTGATTAATATTTGTGGGAGGAGTAGCATTTTAAATGCAATGATGTATCGAAAAAATACAAACTGAGAAAAACCCTTTTAAAGTTTATAACTCTGAAAAAATAAATATTATATACTTCAATTAACTTAAAATACCCTTTTAAATCATAAGCTATATGTTTTTTTTTGAAATAATAGCATTTTCACAAAATTTCATTAGATATTTTTAATAACTGATAATATTTTTCCAGGTGTTAATTACAATTAACGAACAATGAAAATGTAAAACAATAATAAACACAACCATTTTTAAAACTTTTTTCTTCATATATCACCTATATTATATTTATAAGAATATATATAATGAATAAAAACACAAATTATGGAAAACAATTATATTAATTGCCTTAATATAAAAATTATACATGCACATTTCATAATGAAAAAAATTATGATACATATTTATATTATTATTTAAACCTCAAAAGTATCCTGGTCTATATGTAACACCTTCCTTTTTTTTATCATTAATGCTTCTCTTTTTAAAACTGCTTTCTTTGTTAGTTTATATGTACACTGATCTTTTCAGTTCTTGCGTCTCATTCCAAACAATTTTTTTCGAGATTCCAGTATTACACCAATATCATGTGTGCATTTTCCAAAAGGTATGCATATAGCTTATAGAGTCTTCATGACACTTCATATTTTTAATTTGGTCTTCTGAAAATATGAAGTTAAATTCTTTATGTTAGTTTCTTTCAAAGTTGCATAACCTTTTCCACCTAATGAGATGTCTCGAGCTCTCGATTCCTTCACAGCATTCCGTAAAGCAGTACCTAACCTTTTACTCATATGGTTTATATATTCCTCTTTTTTTATTTTGACATTATCTTCATTGATATTTCTTTCAGATAAGTAATTGAAAGTTATACAGTCTACATCAGATAATAATGTAGGATATCGAAATCCCAATGATTGCGATATTTCCCACAGTATCAATGCTGTCTCTATTTTCATCGAACCCGATGAACCGGTGTGATTGAAATCACACTACTTCTTATACCCTTCACTCAACATATCATATTTTGCACTTGACTTTCAAAGTTCTCTTTTTGCTATGGAACAATGTCGACATACTTTGCTCATAACTTCAAAGACAATAACATAGCGAGTGAGTATATCGATGACACAACCAATGCCAATTAAAGATGTATGACCTCGTGTCATCCAAATACTATCGAAAGAAACACTTATGTCGACAAATGGGACATCAGCAGGTATTTCATATGCATTTCGTGCATATGAAGTACCTGCTGATATGTATGTACTTCTCTTAGCATAGTCTTTGCAGCAATACCATTGGCTTTGTGAAGAAGTTTAGTACATTTGCTGTATGTCCTCGATGAAAAAGGCAGGATATTCAGAGAGATATAAAATTTCTTGATGGCTGAATTACCTTTATTTTTGTTGCAGAATGCTTGGGTAATCCATAAATTGATATCAGGAACTGAATTTGCTTGCCTTTTATTTGCTAATTTTACAGCACAAACTTCAAAAGCACAAGAACGTCTTTGTCAAATTCCAGGCACATCAGTTTGTCAAACAGTTTAATGATTTGAACAAAGTTCACAAATAATAAATTTCCAGTATCAGAAGATTCAGTCTTTTCAACATTTAATAACTAATCCATTCTGATAGTAGGAACAGAAAATTTTTCTTATGTAGAATCAGCTTTATTATCAGCATCACTACACCAATGTTTACTGTTCATTTGAATGACGCTGCACTAACAATGTTTACTATTCATTTGAATTTTTACGCGAGGTATTTTATAACTTCAATTCTCAAAAAAATAAACCACAAACAATAATTAAATAAAGTCTTGATAAAAACTGGTTTTTTTTTCTCAATGTAAAACGTCAACACTTTTTTTTCTCAATATAAAACGTGTTTATGATTAGCTCGCTATCCACAACACAATCGAAACACGAAATATCAACAACAAATCGCTTGTAATGAAAGTTGTAGTCACAAAAAAAGAACTCTAAAATGTTACAGTTATGATTAAAATGAAAAAAAAAAATAATAATTTTAGAAAAGTATTGATAAAAAAATAACATAAAATTACTGACATCTCTAAAAAAGGGGCGTGGTCCAGTCACAATTTTTTTTTTGTTTACATTTTTCAATTTCATTTTTTTAAACCTTCTCGTGCTCGTACATACAAAAGTAGTACATCAATCGAAGGATAATTATTCAGAGAATATTTCTAAATAAAAATAAAAAAATTGATT
>BMAW01075437.1:0-12106 GCA_019974015.1 Nephila pilipes
ATTTTAACAGAGGAAATTGCCCAATGTGATCATACAGCTCCAAAAAGTTCATACAGTTCCACGCCTAGCTGTGATCTAGGCGTGTGAAAGAACTGACAAAAGATAAAATTTGGCTTACAAAATGGAGGGTCGAAAAAAGTCAAGGATAGTTAGGGTATCCCGTGGACATTTCACCCATGTCTACCAAAGATAGTAAATCCCATGGGAAAGAAAAATATCAGTAGGTTGTCTCAGGGTCATGAAGCGCGTACTTATCTGACAGTGGCAAGATCCTGAGGTTCTCCCACCTGAAGGACCATATAGGTTTTCTGATATAATTTCCTGGGGTAGAGTTGCCGGCTATACCCGGCTAGACATTGGGTACCAATTTTAGTCGCCTTATACGACATGCATGAGCTACGGGAGGACTATTCTTTCATACTCGGTTACCACACGGATGATGGACCTATAAATTGACTTAACTTTGAGCCTCTATAAAGTGACGAGGAGAACAATAAGCTAGCACCTCTCTCTCTCCCTCTACTACCTTTCACACCACCCGGACGTGAACACTTTACCACCCGAAAGTAAAAACCAGGTAGGGTTTTGAGTATAATATCTCATACATAAGAGTAAGACATATGTTTAAAGAGAGTAAAATCACCTTTATTGTTAGATATAAGATAAATCTAAGCGTTGGACCAAATTAAATTGTTAAATTGCTCTCAATTTAAAAGTTTCTTTCAGAGAAAATAGACTCAAGTTATTAATACTCTGACTTTGGTAAGGAAAATCGAAATATTTCGGTGCCTGCAATCCTTTTTTTTTCGATTAATTTTCCTTCCTTTTATTAGTTACTTTTCTATTTCTAGGTTTTAGCGGTCACTGACAGAAATTTAGAAAACAAATAAAAGTATAAAAAAAAGGAAAATTTAAAATATACATTAAAAAATAGTTACTTTCTATTTGAGAACTAAATAGAGTAAAATTGAAAAACAGAGTTAATATATAATAATAAAAGGTATGGTAATACCTGGAAATATAATTTCAATTCAGAATTATTTATTCAATTTTTTTTAAGATTTGATTTAATGAATACAAAAGAATTAATAACTTTTTTTTAATCTAATAGCAACTGATACACACACTCTTCGTCAAAATAAAGTTTACTCTAGAAGTAATAAATTGAAGTAATATTTATAACAGTATAGCTCTCACCAGCAGCAAAAATGGTTAAAATCTGATCATGGGTATGACAAAATGTATTTATCATATTACGAAAACATTATAACTTTGAATAGGATATTGGAAGGAGATTATTTCTAATTTATTCTCTTATACTTAGCTGTATGGAGTCATATACGTTCCTAACGTTGTCTTAATTCATCCCATGCAGATTGAGTTTTGGTATTTTGATCTTTCAAATTTTGTGATAGCTGTAAGGTGTCTTAAGAGAATGGCCTTTAGAATCCCATAAGTTTTCTCTGAGGGGGCAGATCTATTGATACTGCTGGCCAAAGCATAGTATCTGGAACTTGTACAAGGTCCTGAGATGGCTGCAGTATCAACAAGAGCGTTGTATTGCTAAAATGGTGGTTTGGGATAGAAAGAAGAAGCATGAAGAATGTCCAGAAAAGCCAACAATACGCTGAGGGGGATTTTCATGATCAATTCTTCAGTGGAGTCAAAGTGTTAATCAAGAATTTTGCTTTGAAAATAACTTTAGAAAAATCTGAATAACTTTTTTTTACCATCATTAGATCAATTTTCATCGTCTTTTTGGAAGAGGTATTGAAAAAATAGCGGTCATATACGTGGAATTGCAAAAGCTTCATATTCATAGCTATTAAATCGCCTCATTCACCTACTTTCCAAACTTATGAATGGAAAAAAATAATAAATCCGAGGAGAATATGCGACAGTTTCTCAATATCAGATAGCTCAATTCAATATAGAAGTCTTTTTCACCATTTAGGTCATTCCAGTTAGAATATTAATTAACGCGTTTGTCATCCTATATACGAAAATAAAATTTCAGGTATATTGAAAAACCTCAAAAATGTAATGAAAGAAATGAAATTTCAATGAGCTGACATAAATGGTTTCAGAATAACCGCTTTTCAAAGTAGCTTTAAAGTCAAAATGACCACTCTGGTCAATCTAGTGCTACCTTTAAATAGAATACTTCGGAGAATTTGCATATTATAAATGTTTATTATTTTTTTCCCCTTATATATATGATACAATATTAAAAATAGCTATTTTAATCCAGAAAAGTTATTGGATAAGCCAGATGATATATTCACTAAGCTGCTCAGGCTCTACCTAATATCGGTTTTACACATTTAAGGCTCCATTCTACCGGTAATTTTGATTTCGTGAGCGTAATGTTAATCCTATGGAATTTATACTACTGCTCTCAAATCTTTAATATTATGCTTATTTGAATGTAATAAGGGGAATCCGAAAGAGCAAAAACTGATAAGGTTTCGGTGGCGTGTGTGTGTGTGGCGTGTGTGTGTTTTGAGGGAAGTGTGTGCTACACATCTTCCCTCAAAATATTTTCAAAAAACCTTTATCCCTATTATTTCAGAGTTTCGTTCATGAGTTTTCCAGTCTTTAAAAATAATCTAAAATATTTTCAATAATTGGAGTGAAAATATAATTCCGAAGAAACCTTTATTATTTTTTGTTCTCCCGAATGCTTTTTATTGCATTTAAATAAATACAAAAGTAAATATTTGGGGGGGGGGGTAGTAGAAGTTCCATAGAATTAACGTTACGTTCAAGAAATCAAAATGGTCGGTATATTGGAGCCTTAAGTATGTAATTGACGTTAGAAACTATGACAAAAGGTGGTAGCTATATACTATTACAAAAATCGTTGTATAGTTGTATGGTAAAAATAATATACAAATAACAAGGATGATAGTAAAAAATGTTGCTTTTTTCTCAAATATTCAGGAAAACGTTAACCAATGGAAAACCAGCACTAGTACATATAAGCAAGACAATAGGGTAACAATTCAGTATTAATAATGTAATAGCACTTCAACAACGTTCAGTTAACTCTTTAGTTACTGGAGCTTTTGACAAGGCTCCCTAGTGAAATGTTACATTTCAAAAGCAGAATCCTAGTGACAAACTCCCTCATCTCAGCAAAATCTGTAAGAATTCTTTGAAAATGGCGTTTTAAAATGACATATGTATATTCACAGCAATGGGAAACCTTACATATGTGTAATTTGCAAAATGACTTTCTCCCAAAGTGGTAATTTAAAAAGGCACTTATGTATTCACAACAACGAAAAAATTTATGTTTGTGAAATTTGCTCCAGGACCTTCAGTGACAACAGTAACTTAAAAAAATATTTGCGTATTCATACCAACGAAAAACCTTATGTTTTGAAATTAACAACAAGTTCTTCAGTGACAACGGTAATTAAAAAAAAAAAAAAAAAAACATATGCGTGTTGATATCGAAGAAACACCTTATATTTGTGAAATTTGCGAAAAGGCATTTTCTTTAACTTTTAATTGAAAAAGATATTTACGTATTCATATGAAGTGAATGGCTTGTATATTTCAAATTTGATGATACAGTATTTTTGATTACATTAATTTATATAAATTGTGGGAGACAATGAAAATCATTTGTGTATATGTTGTGTGAGGTATAAGACTTTTTAATGATATTTTTGTATTCATTTAATGATATATACTCTATTGAATAGATATATGACTTAAAAAGTGTTTGAACGCTTCGGTTTTACTAGTTTTACTTCTTTTTTATTTAGTTTACTAGTTTTTGTATTTAGTTTAATTTATTGGATTTTCTTATTTATTTAATTATGGCATATGTTTTTGAAATAGCTTTAAAAGAACTTGAAGTTTTGTTTCTTTGTATGATTACTGCGTTCTGAAATATTATTTAAAATTTTTAGTTATATATTTCTTATTGATCTGTAATAAATTATACCTTTTTTCATTTTTTTAGTTAGAACTAATTTTACGCTTACCTTCATAGAAAAAAATGTTATTTGATAAAATTATTAATGCGTAATTATTTTTTATTTCAAATTAGAAGCCCTTGAATTATTTGTATACAAAAATGAATCCTTCAGGCGCAGTTGAAGCATATTAATTCATTATTATAGGGTTATTAATTTGAAATAGGTTTCAATCCTATGAAGTTACAGTGTTTCCTTTAAAAGATTTATAGTAATTGTTACAAATCACATTATAATCTAATATTGAGCTAAATTATCAATTTTTTTTCTATGATATAAATTTTTCAAGGCAAAGACGTTAATTTAAGTAGAACAATGATGTTTGATTCAATAAAAATATTTCTTATGTATCAGTGATATTTTTTGATAGGTGAAACTTTTGGCTTATTATAAATCTGAAAACTCTGTATTTTTCAATTATTAAGTATAATGAATTATATAAATGATTACAAAACATTGAAAATTATCTACAAATGGTTCCTTGATATACGAGAGTGTATTGTAAAATTTTATTTATTACTGAGATACAATAAGAGAAACCTAGCTAAGATTTTTGTGAATATTAATTTATCCATATATAAATAATGCTATTAATTACAGCTATTAATGCTGATTCCTTTGGATTCTGGATTCTGTTTATCCAAAATAACCCGCAGCATACAGAATTCTGAGTTAAATTTCTTATATTTTACACAGGTAGCCTCATAAAGTCAAAAAATGGAGAGGATATACTTTTCTTGGTGAAAGAGAGACTACATTGAGAAATTTCAGGAATAAGAAGAAAAAAAAATAAAGTTTCTAACTCATTCATTTCGAGTGATTATTAATTTTTTTTTACGATAACCGAAATATAATTAAACATTTACGATAATGTTGTTACTTTAATATAAGGCTTACGGAAATCAAATAAATCAACATTAATCGATGTAATTTGAAACATTAAAAAATGCAAAAGTATCAATCAATCTACAGATTGAAATTTACCCATATACCGCGGTTTCGATTTCTTCTCTTATGTTATCTACGTTGCACTATATGATACTGAAATACAAATAAAATTTATAAATATGATGATTAGTTATTTTACATAATTTTAATCATAAAGAAGATAACTGATTTACATTTTTAGTTCTTATTTGCCACATAGATTATGTTTGTTTCACTTGCATACGGATATTGAAAGGAACTATTTGTGTTAGCAGACAATTAATTTTATACTAATTATATGTATATTAAAAATTACTAAAAATATATTTTATCGCATAAAACAGACAATGATTTGACTCCGGGCTCACTTTTTGAAAGCGGATTCTAACGGCGGACCTTGCCTTCATTTACTCGCAAATTCATCTTGTTTTATTTTAAATGATTTAATGCACGGGAATGAAATCTCGTCTTAAAGTGGATTTTTCTGTCTTGGTGGGTGGCAAAAACACTGTTAGTGGGCAGCTATTTACCCATCCCCGATTTATGAAAATATCATTTGTACAGCATAACTGAAACTGTTTTGTTGGAGATATTTTTTACAGAAAGACACTAATACTTAAGGATTTTTTTTATGAGAAATACTATTATATTACACTTAAATATTTAGAATAACAAAAAATATTCAGTATTGTACTTGGGTGTTGCATCATCAGTTTTTTTGAAAGATTACAAGACATCTAACTGTATCAATTGCAAGACTTTCAAAAACCAAAATTTTATAAAAAATGTAGCATTTAAACATGAATAAGATAAAAAAAAATACGACTATTCTATAAATTTTTTTATATTTAAAATGTTAATAAACTACAAGTATTTTAAATTCGTATAATGTAGCTGATTATATTTCATTATTTTATTTAATTGTAGGCAATCAAATTCAGATTTCGTTGCTATGAAATGTTTGCTTATCGGGGAGGATGCTGTTTAACTTTGTTAATGCTTAAATTCCTCGTGGTGTTATGTATAAATTAAAGGAGTTGTATGTCCATGAACCTTTCTTAAATTTTTGTTCTTAACAATTAGATGTAGGTAAAAATTTTGAAGTTCTTTACCAATAGCCCTCATGTTGCTTTAATTCCGAAATAATTAAGAAATTTCATGGAAGAAGATGTATTTAATTTGAAGAATTTGACAAAAGAGGCTATAACCTTCTTTCGATAAGGGATTTAATTGAGCCGAAATTAAATATTTTCATAAAGTATTGTATATAACGGATCATCCTTTATAGATAAAGAGTAAATATAACTCGAGACTTCAAAATATTTTATTTTCGAGGAAAGTGTCAACAGAGTATAAGCAAATTTTATTACAGTGGTTTTGTATTGTATTGATATGTAACTGAAAAGCTCATAATATGATTTGTATACTAGAAATTCTATACTAGAATTCTGAAATCTAAATGCGTATTTTCATCATCTTTTTAGCAATTTTCATCCTGTTGATTAAAAAAGAATAGTATACTCATCAATATTCAGTTACTTTGAACGAGGTAGAGAAAAAATATCTGTCAGATGTGTGCAATTGCCAATGCTTCAAACGTTGTTAATGACTAACCCGTAATGTTTCTGAAAAAAAAAAGGTTATCTGGGAATGGAATAAAACCAAATGGCATTTCAAATCATTAGCAAATGTTGGTGGACTGGGTTCAAAATTTTAAAGCTTTATATATATATATATATATGTGTGTGTGTGTGTGTGTGTGTATAATTAGCTGCTTGGTAGTCACAATATTTTTTTTCGAGTAAGAATTTCTATCATTCCGCACTGTGATACATATTTTCATTGCTCAAACTAGAATCCTATCTTTCGGATTCTCAATCGGTGAATAAGCTACACTACGAACCGTGACTTAGCAAATTGATTAATTTTTATTATCTTTTAACCAATTGATTAACTGTTTATTAAAGCTTAAGTGCGTTAATAAACGATCAATCGAAGCAGCATTATTTTATTGGTAACGAATCTTGTAATTTTGAACTTATATATATAGTCGCCAAAAATGATACACCCGACGCCAAATGGAATATGTGTTTACTGTGTGTTATCGCCAATAAAATCTACTTGGCGAGATTTGCAACGGTATAATGGAAAAGTACCAACAATTTACATGAAGAACGGACAGAAGAGTGAACAGTGAAACATGAGTGTGGTTCCTCACTCATTCCTCCCATTGCTTTTCAGTGCTACTTTAAATAGCGGTAGCAGAATGTATTTATTTTATTTCAGCTTCAGTTTCTTTTCATGTGCCTTGACAGAATAGTCGGCCCGTCCTCACAGTGGTAGAATAGCTAGAGACTGGTGGTGATCAGCAGTCGCCAAACGAGTGATGACAGCAGAAGAAGAAGCACAAAGGGTTTCTAGTTGATTTCGTCTATAAACAGATGAACTGGCTTCAAAAGATCTGATTAGTTGCTCCGATGATGATGAAAGGAGAATCTGAGCGTCTAGCGTAATTAGCTAGTTGTGCCGAGGATGAGGAAAGATGGATTTGCGCATCCTGCGCAATGCATCAGAAAGTGAGTCTTGAAACGCCCAAAATGATATTGGCGAAAGAGGGTTGTGTGTGATCCTCCAGCATAATGCTGCAGATATATTCTGATGAGTTATGCTGTGGATGAAAAATGTAAGATTCCAGAGTCCAGAACAATCTTCTACAGAACTTAGAGAAACTGCACAGAGGACTATTGCGAATCGTATGCAATTGAAAATATCCATGTAAAACTTCATCTAAGAACAAATGTGTCTTGCCGAAGATTGCCATAACTAGGTATTGCAAACCATTAACTGCGTATAGTATAAGATTTTGCTGTTTAAAGTACTACAGGAGGAATTTTCATAATATCCTTCAACTTCAGGAGGAATTTGAATAATGTCAGTAACATACGATTGAAAATTTGAGCTCAAAGCAGCAACCACTACTTGGAATTTAGTAGACTATTTAAGAATAAAAGCCATAGTAAATTTGAATTCGATTTGGCAAAACTAAAGCTGAAAATCATCATCCTAAAAAGAAAGTGCTTCAATCACCACACGTTAATAAACACGGTAATACAGTTCAAGCAAAATCGAAATTTAACAGGGCAATGTTGTTGTTACGTATGGGTCAAAAGGAACTCAATCCATAAATATCTGGCTACTCGCACAAACATCAAAAATGAATTATAAATACACTTAAAGCCCAGACCAAAAAAATCTTCATTAAGAAGACAAAATTCAAAGTTCAGAACATTTATATAAATCATTATTAAAAAATAAATTCAAAAATCAAAAGATCTATAAAAATTCTAAAAAGTTCTAGAGGGGAAGCATTCAAGTGATCAGGACATGTAATCCCTGGCTCTCCAGTAAAGTAGGTAAATATCACCTCTAAGTTGTAATATGGGATCAAGGCTCAGGCAAACTGGTAAATGTTTTCTATTCATAGTATCTGTTTAGCAGATAGGACATAAACTCTTGGTCAATATGCCAGTTAGAAGTTCCGTTAGGGAATCTTGTCTACTTTCCTAGTTAGAAGTTCCGTTAGGGAATCTTGTCTACTATTCTAGTTAGAAGTTCCGTTAGGGAATTTTGTCTACTTTCCTAGTTAGAAGTTCCATTAGGAAATCTTGTCTACTATTCTAGTTAGAAGTTCCGTTAGGGAATCTTGTCTAGTTTTTAATCTAAAATTGCTGTTAGATAACAAGACTGACTTGTAAAATATTTAATTTTGATGTCATACATATTTACTTATTATAGCCTTCAATATGCACCACTCTTCTATCCCTACAACACTCCATGCGAATCTTCCATTATTCGAGACAGTGCTGGAAGTCTTCTTCTGTCGGCTCCTTCAAGACGCATGCCGCTTTCTCTATCCCAACTTCTTTTGACTTAAATCTTGTTCTTTTTCATGCAGATTTTACGTTAGGAAACAGATAGAAGTCACATAGCTCAAGATCCAGCGACTTAGGCGAAGGGTCAAACACTGGGATATTGTACTTGACTACAAACTTCTTGACGGACGATGTGGAATGAATCGGCGTATTGTCTTGGAAAAATTTGCCGTAAGAATTCTTTGTAAATTCCTATAGCCTCAGCAATCGTCCGAAAACTTAACTGTCAATCGGACTAAACCAGGTGACCTTTTCTTTAGATATTTTCATTGCTTATTGGTGTAGGAGGACGAACCGGTCGTAAATTTTCTTCAATGCCTTCTCGGTCATCTGGAAAACGCTTAAATCACGAAAAACCACATGTACGCGACAAATATTCCACGCTATACACTTCTTTCTACAAATTGCAAGTTTTTCAAGTTTCATGTGAAATTCACAAGACAGTTTGTTATTCTCTAATCATTTTTCTGGTGAATAAAAATAACTCTAACGTGAATGAAAGCAACTGCTTAATGGATTTGCTTAAAAAAGAAAGAGGCATATCATTCGAAAGAGAAGGCTTCACGCTTAACAGTTTTCGATCGCTGTCATTTAACGAATGCGTAGTTACTTCTTCTGCCGCAGTGTTTGTTCTCGTATTTAAGTCCCACTTCATATAACTCGTTGACATTTATTGCCACATATTTTCTAAAATTATTATTAGAAGAAGAAACTGATTTTTCCACGAAGCATCCTAACGAAGAATGTAACTTCAAATATCATTAGGAAATTTACCGGAAGGGAAAATTTGAAAAATGTAACTGATACATTAGAATAAACAATATATTTTTTAAGATTTTATTTTTTTCTGAAAGAAAAGTATTTGTCGAATTTTATAAGAACACAATCCACTAATTTGAATAACAAAATACTGTTGCTGCACTGACAAATTGAATAAAAATTGATCACCGAACTTTAAACAAATCTGAAACGTTTATTTTGCGAATTTTTTTCTTCATAGATTTTAAACCAGGTTCAAAATTACGAGGTCCGACTCCAGTAGCCCTCGTATTGCTTCTAGTGGGAAGTTAATAAAACCTCACTTTTTTCATGGAATATAAAAAGTGTTTCAATGACGAAATTAAGCGTATGAAAAATTGAAAAGATCAATATGTAGCAAATAGATTTTTTTAATCATTTAAAATTTAATTATAATTATAAAATTGTGATTCATTAATTTAAAGGAGTTAAGTAAAGAAATTGTTAAAATAAAGAGAAGCAATTAAGTTAAGGATTTTGGTCTATGACATAGGAAACAGATTTCGGTATGAATAAGGGGAATATCGTTTTATTTAAAAATGATGGATACACAGAAATGCTTAACGATATTCGAGACTGCTCGTAGTAATTGAGGGTTAAACATGTTTAACCAAACTTACTTATTTGTAAATTTAAAGATTTTTAATTTGTAGACCTAAAAGACTATTTTCATTTTGAAGGTACATCGAAAGCAAATACCAGAAGTTTTTAAATTAAGTGAAATAATAAGAAATAGTTTCTTGCACAAAAACGCAATATCAATTTCCCCAAACTAAAAACCAAAGATTAATTTTTAGATATTTGTTTCTCTTCTTTTGAACTAACTTTCCTACCAGCGTGTATAACATTTAAGTTGTACCTCATCACATATGTATGAGAAAATGTTATTAAAATGTCAAAAATTTGTTGTCAATTGTTTTTTTACTATTCACATTTTGGGAGACTGTAGTGGTAGAAAAAGCTGTACGAAAATAATTACACCTTTATCACACATTAAGCATAAATAAATGTAAGGAAAATATTTTGAGACATATTTCTTTCAAGATTTATCTCAAAGGCATAAAAATAATTATTTTTAGATGTAAAATAATACATAATTTATAAAAGCTTAAGACGCTTAACTCATATAATGCAATTACCGATAAATTACGTACCGCAGTTACTTACAAATGAGATCGAAACAAGTATTGAAGTAAAGATTTTTTATATATATTATTTATATATTATTTTACTTTTAAAAATTTATTTTTTTATTTTACTTTACTTTTGAGTAAAATTTTGATTTTAATATTTAGTAGATACCTATTAAATTATTTCACCTTAAATTTCAAAACTCTAAATAAATATTAAGTAGAACCCTAGGTATACGTGTGAGCATAATTACAACGCAATCGAACCGTGTTAAGTGAGAGACCGAGACCCACAAGTTCCCAAAGTCCGTCACGGCTGGAGCGTACATTAGCATTGTGATACCATCGAAGTAATGCGTGTATGAAAATTTTCAAGTCGATAGGATGATAGGAAATGGACTAAAATTCAATTACAAGTATTTTACTAGAAAGATATATACACATATAGTAAATTAAATAAAATCTTATAAACTCCTGAAGCTGAATTATTCTAATTATTCTGAATTATTTGTTCTACGAAGGTTACGCGGAATGGAAATATACGATAAAAATGGAAATTGTAAGTACAAGAAATTCACATGCAAGTACTAATTCCTATCTTGACTCAAATAAGCTTTTAGATATGATTTTAAAAAAACATTCACTCTGAATTTCCTTGAACGTCCAAATAGCGTTCAGAGTGTAGAGGTTTTGTTGATAAATTTTAATTCAAAGATTCATCAAAAAAGTCATTAGTATAATAATATTTAAAATTTAAAAAAGAGGTCATGCATTTTTATTGATCATATTTCGCTATACCTGAGACCCAGGCCGAACAACTTTGAAACAACGTTTCCATCCAGAAGAACAAAAATTTTAGATTTTAAATTTTGAAAGATATCTTACTTCATTCATTCCGATTATTTGTTGGTTTTTCTTCGGTATTTTAACACTCGAGACATCGATGTCGCTGGACGGTCTTTAAAATTGAAAAATCCAATAGGAAGTCTTCAAATTTCTAGAAAAAAAAAACCGCTTTGCTTTTTGATTAAAAACCAATTAAGCAGACAAGAAATGCATATGTCAGTAATGAAACACTGCTGTTGAGTGTTTAATATAGGGTTCTGTTTCAGAAAACCAGCCATATTTTCTTATTACCGACCATTACAAAGGAAAAACTTTTTTATTTGTTTAGCAGACAGATTGACACTAGAAAAGTGACAAGTTAGTAATTAATAACACGAAACTAGACATATACGTTTTGTAGCATTAGTTTAATTAAACAAAGTATTCGTTAGTTTTCCCTTGACATGCGTGTAATCAATTTTTTAATTAATATTTGATATAACGA
>BMAW01075437.1:17106-38360 GCA_019974015.1 Nephila pilipes
TTTGTAGCTTAAATGTGAGGCATGAAATTTCTTTTAATTATTTTTTTTTTCTTAGTCAGAAATGGTAGATACTTTATGTATTTAAGATATGACAAATATAATTTGTACGCATGTTTGCTTTTTGTATTTTAGTTTTACTTAATGGACTCCAGTTTATTGTAGAACATTTTCTTTTAAAGATATTTGGAAGAGGAATTTTTTTTCTTTGTGTGAATGATTACTGCTCTGAAATCTTACATTCTGATATTCATTTAAAACTATTTTTCCTTATTATTCGAAGTCAACGAAGACTGTTTTATGACAGAATGTGTGATAGCATTGGAAATCATTTTTATGATGCATGGAATTTCTTTTTATTGTTTTCTTTCCGTAGAATTGAATGATGTATACATCATAGATTTGAGATACGACCAGAAAATAATTTGTACACATTTTTGTTTTTGTATTTTCATTTTTTTTCTTATTATATTTCCATTTGTTGTGGACCATTTTGCTTTAAATAAATTTTAAAACAAAGTAGTAATTTTATTTCTGTGAGTTATATCTAATCTGAAGTCTTGCATCTAAGAAAATAATTATATTTATTTCAAAATAAATCATAATATTTTTAATTTTTAGTTAGATAACTTTTTAAGCTTTAACTTAGGGAGGAAATTCTGTTGTTAAAGAGATTAAAGTGTTGTGTTTCTCATTTCAAGGTAGATGCCTTTTTTGTGTAGGTATACCAATTACATACTTCTGATATATTTGAAGGAGTTTAAGTTATTTATAACAGTGATCATATACAATTTATTTCAAAAAGGTTTTAAAGTTTACCTGTTGTAGTGTTTGTGTTATAAAGGTTATACAACAGTTGTTACAAATCAATTTATTTTCTAGTATTGAAATACATGCTCTATTTTTATTCGTACTTTGAAATATATTTCTGACGAAATAAAGTATAAACGCTAATTTAAGTAGAACAATTAAATTTTATTCTCCTAAAGTATGTCTTACGCTTTACTAAGTTTAATGGATCGAAAGGGTAAAACTTTCGGTTTATTTATGATTCAGAAAATGTCTCTGAAAATAATGTATTTTGCAGTTCGAAAGTATAATAAATTACTCTCTTAGTGATATTGAAATTTCAAAGTTTATCTTGAAATATATATGGATTATACGAAGGGGTATTGTATACTTTTAAATGTTACAAATAAAATTAGATATGTGCTTGAAATTCGTCTTGAATATTAATTTACTCTTAAACTCAAAAGTTGTAAATTACAATCATTAATATTGATTAACTTGATTTCAGATAGCCTAGATTGAAATAATACACAGTATGAGAAAAATAAATATGCTTAATTTTAAAATCATGGTCTTCGAAATTTCAAGATACGCAGGAAGACGTGAAAACTCTAATAGACATAAACTCTTTCTTTATCATTCTTACATACAGTTCTAAGAATTGTATGTAAGCTCTAAAAATCACAAACTTTCAAAAACACCACTATAAAATTCTTTAAAAAACTACCCAGAATAGACAAAATAAATATGCAAACTCTTGAACGTGGTAAATTATTAGTATCTTAACCAAAAGTACTTCATGAATCCAGCGAGTCACAGTAAGTTATTGAAATTTCAATAAAACTTTCCAATTTTCACAAAAATTCAAACGAAAAATATGAGTAGGTTATTAATTTCCCCCTGCTACTGGGAGGAGCTACAGATTTTCACCTGCCCTAATCACTTTCCACCACCCAATCAAAACTTAGCCATTCACCGGTTTTTTCTTCTCCATTTATAAACTTTTTGGTGCATTCAACTCAATTTTTTTTAAATATTTCGAAACGATACCTAAAATTAATTTTATTTCCACATGAAGCATCAAGTCTAAATTAATATTGTTACGAAATTTGATGTGTGAGAGCGCCAGGGTGCAGGCGGCAGAAGAGGAGAAAAAACATTTCATTAGTTCCGTTTGGGGGAGATGGAAACGCTGTTGTAAAATGATGCTTCGGAATGAAAGTTTGCATAGCATGTAAATTCTGATGTTATATATGAGAACGTGTTTCATTAAAATATAAAAAGGGCATTCATCTCGTGATTATTCGTAGTTTTGGATTTGTTTCGTCTACTGTCGTATTGAAATTAGTGAAATATTTGGTGCATCGGCAGAATGGAACTGACTGAATCACAGTTTTGAAATTTTCGAACGTCGAATGGTCGAAATTCGTATTTGAAAAAATTGTTTAATAAATCGAATTGGTTTTGTAATTTCGTTTCTGAAAATGTTGTAAAGTATATTGTATCGGTTTTGTATAGTTTAGAATTTGATTGTGATAGCTATTTGATTTGTATTGTTGAAGTGAAGCTTAAATTGTAGTATTTATTTGTTGAAGGTTTAATTGATTTAACGAAGTTTGAGCTGTATAGTATATTTAATTTAAAGTTCTTAGAATTTGTTGCTCGGAATTACTATTAACTTGTATAAATCCTCAAAATGTTCCCAGAGGGAGAGCCTTGGTTGAGTGTGGCTGGATGGTGTGACCTCCCTCCCATTACGAGAAATCCTCCTTGGCTTCGGCCTTGGACTGTGCCACTGTCTGGGCACGTAATGGGGCAGTTCACATTGTCCGGCTGGAACGAATCTCTCCGGAGGTTACTCGTTTCCACTTTAGGAAAGGGTGGGGAGATGGGGTCTGGTGGAGGCCCCATCGAACTAGAAGTCATTCCGTGAAAATTTTTTTTCTAAGGCAAATATGGTGACAACTAAAGACAATTCGATTTTGCCTCCCAAAGCTGTTGAAAACTCAAATAAATCAAATAATGAATCATGGGCTGATCGTGTTGAGCTTCAATTAGAAACTGAAAATATAGAAAAATCAGACAGTACAAATAATAACTTTAGATTCTTTCTTATAAGAAGAGAAACCGACACTTTTACTACCATATCTCCCTTTTTGATTCAAAAGGGAATACAGGGTATGGTGGGAACAGTTAAGGACATTAAGAAACTACGTTCTGGGGGCCTATTAATCGAGGTCTCAAACTCAAAACAAGCTCAACTTGTAATGAGTATGAAGACCTTGGGACCTTATCCTATAACGACTTCACCACATAGAAACTTGAATTACTCTCGTGGCGTAGTATCCTCAAGGGAATTGGAAAACGTGTCGGAGGAAGAGATTTTGGATAATTTGCTGGACCAGCTGGTTTGCGGTGTCCGGAGGATTACGATTAGGAGAGATAGTAAGGTGCTTAACACCCAGCACCTCATCTTGACCTTTTCGACTCCTACCCTGCCACAGACAGTTCAGGCCGCATATCTTCGACTCTCCGTCCGACCATATATTCCAAATCCTCTGAGATGTTTCAATTGCCAACGATATGGTCATTCCAAGAACGCGTGTAAGGGACAGTTGACGTGCGCTCGCTGTACAGCAACAGGACACGATAGTGCTTCCTGTAACGCTGCAGAAAAGTGCATCAACTGTCAGGGCAACCACCCTGAATACTCTCGTTCTTGCCCTAAGTGGGCCGAGAAAAAGAAATTTCTACGATGAAGACGCTACAGAATTTGTCGTATCCCGAGGCTCGCCGCGTAGTAGCTTCCCGTACCCCAGTACAGGGAAAAAGCTACGCAACGGCAAACCAGACTCTAAAATATCTAAATCCACCCAATTTCCTGAACCTGTTCCTACCATTAAGAAACCACAAATTACCAAAAAGACACCACAACCTAACACTAAGGCTCTGCAGTCAAAGAAAAAAATACTTATTCAAGAAACCCCTTCCTCTTCTAAGGCTAATCAGACTAGGCCTTTGGCCAGGTCGAAAGCTTTACAGAGGCAAAAATTAAAACTATCTGCGAAGAACAGCGTTCCTCGCAAAAAAACGAGGGTCATTGACGGGTGCGGTGGTTTTACACCCATCGCCCGAAGATTATGACTGCATGGGGGTTATGGAAACGGGACCTTCCACTTCCAGAGCGCCTATTTAATGGCTTTTGTTTCCTGGAACTGCCGTGGTTTACTACCCAGACTAGAGGATCTCAAATCCATACTATCTACGCACCAACCTGTCTGTGTTGCTCTTCAGGAAACTTTTCTGAAGAGTAATATGACAACCCGTGTTGATGTTACATCACCTTCTTCTGGAGATGTTTGCATCCTGGCATCCTAGAACTGTCCTCATAACGTCGTTACACTGACCACATCGTTCCACGCTGTGGCTGTGTGAATTCACACTCGCACTTTAATCACAGTCTGCTGCATTTACCTTCCACCTAACGATGATGTGTCACAAACGGATTTGAACCACCTAGTCAATCAGTTACCTGCTCCCTTCATTCTGCTAGGTGACTTTAATGGACACAGCCTGCAGTGGGGGTATGATGGTACAAATTCTCGTGGTCGGCAGATCGAGCGATTGATCTCTGATCACAGTCTCTGTCTGCTGAACACCGACGAGAAAACGTATTTCCATGCTCCCACTAGGACATTTCATTCCCTTGATCTAGCCATTTGTTCATCGACACTGCTACCGTCGCTGAATTTAGAGGTTCTAAATTATCTCTATAACAGTGATCATTTCCCTCTCCCATGTTCATGATAGTGGTGTGCGATTTCTTCCTCCCACTTACCGCTTCAACCGGGCAGATTGGGATTTATTCACACGGTTAGCGGTTATTACTGGTGCGATGGTTCAAGATCAGGATATAAATAGCTCTGTCCGAAATGTCATTACCTCTATCGTGAACGCTGCTGATGTAGCGATACCGAAATGTAGAACAGCACAGAGGGAGATGAGTAAACCATGGTGGAATAAGGAATGTCAATCCTCCTACCGGGAACAAAAGAAATTGTGGGGTATCTTCAGACGATATCCCACAACCAAAAATCTCATAGCCTTTAAAAGAGCAAGGGCGATTGCTCTCAGAGTAAGGCGACATAGTCAGAGAGAATCTTGGATCAGGTATGTCTCTTCCATCACATCGTCTACCACAAGTCAACAGTTATGGAGAAAGGTAAAAGCTGCAAACTCCCTGTATCGGGAATTTACCATCCCGATACTGGAAACTGCAAATGCTGTGCATTCTTCACCTGTCGAAGTGGCCAATGTCATTGGCCACTCTTTTGCTAGTGTGTCAAGCTCCGATTCATATAGCGCTACATTTTTAACAACTAAGAATCGTTCTGAGTAGACACCTATCAACTTCAGATGTCGGCAACCACTCCCTTATAACTGTGACTTTGACATGTGAGAATTGAGAAAGGCTCTGTCCTTGGCTAACAATACCAGTCCAGGCTCTGATGGTATAACATACGATATGCTTCGCCACATGAGTGATGATTGACTTGTCAGTCTCCTTTACCTATTCAACCGAATATGGAGGGAGCATGTGTTTCCTAGCCAGTGGCAGGAAGCAATCGTTATTCCTATCCTGAAGCCTGGTAAAGATCCAAAAACCCTCTCCACTATAGGCCTATCGCTCTGTCGAGTTGCCTCTGTAAGACCCTAGAACGTATGGTCAATGCCCGTCTCGTTTATCAAATGGAAAATGATCAATGCATTCCTCCGTTTCAGAATGGCTTCCGTAAAGGAAGATCCACAGTAGATAACATCCTTCTACTCGAAAGTCAGATTTGTTCTGCTTCCGTATGGATGAATCATTTGGTTTCTATTTTCTTTGATATCGAAAAGGCATATGACCGTAAATGACGCTATGGGATTCTGCGCACTTTATACAGTTATGGTCTGAGAGGCAATTTGCCTCTTTTTATTCAAATATTTCTCTCTTTTAGGTCATTTAAATTACGGGTTGGTAATGTTTTGTCTTCATCTTTTATTCAATTTGAAGGAGTTCCTCAGGGGAGCATTTTGAGCCCCACTCTTTTTATTTGTCACATTTCTCCCATACTTTCTCATTTACAACCATCAGTTCATGGTTCATTATACGTTGACGATCTGCAGATTTCCTGCGAAGGATCGTCAATGCGTATCATTGAGAGACGACTTCAGACCGCAGTCAATAACCTGGTTACATGGTGTGATGCTAATGGGCATAGTATTTCTCCCAGTAAGTGTAGTTGCGTGCATTTTTGTAGGAAACGGGGCCTCCCTCCCGATCCTGACATTCGCATCCGTAATACGTCTATTCCTGTCGTCCCTGACGTCCGCTTCCTCGGAGCAATTTTCGACCGCAAACTAACTTTCCTTCCGCACATTTTACATCTGCGGAAGAAGTGTGAGAAATCCCTCAACATCTTGAAGGTGTTATCCAACACCTCTTGGGGAGCGGATCGAATTTCTCTACTCCGAGTGTATCAGTCGGTGATTCTGTCTCGGATCGACTACGGATGCATCGTCTACGGATCTGCTTGCAAAACTACCTTGCGGAAGCTTGACCCAGTCCACCATAATGCTCTGAGAATCTGCTGTGGTGCGTTCCGAACGTCACCTGTGCAGAGTCTCTATGTCCTCTGTAACCAGCTGCCTTTGGCTTCGCGGCGCCTGAAACTGTCTCTCTATTATCATTTCAAAATGTCCTCTCTCCCATCTCACCCATTACAGACCATTAGTATCAGCCCGTCTTTAATGAGATTGTACAGTGCTCGTCCTTCTTTCATCCGTCCTTTTTCTGAAAGGGTGAAAGACATCATCGAGGAACTCATCCTACATGACTTGGGTATTCAACAAAGAAATTTTATTAAATTTCCTCCTTGGAATGTACCAAGTTTTAATTTTCATAACCCTTTTGCTTTATTCATCAGATCCAACACATGCCCCATTATTTTCCAGAGAATCTTTGCCTTCCATCGCTATCAGTATGAGGATTTTATTCTTATTTACACGGATGGATCGAAAGGAACTGGATACGTCGGCTGTGGTGTCGTTTCAAATGACATCAGGCACAGTTACCGGCTCGATTCTTCCTGCAGTCTCTACACTGCAGAAGCAGTCGTCATCTACTGTGCCCAGAAAATAGTCGAGAAATCCAGTTCTCAAAAGTTCGTTGTGTATACTGACAGCAAGAGCGTCCTGGAAATATTGGTTCATCTTGACTATCGCAGTCATCCTATTATGGTTGACATTGTTGACATTATTTGCCAGCTATTTAGCTGGGGTTATATTATAAAATTCTGCTGGATGCCTAGTCATGAAGGTATTTTAGGAAATGAACAATCGGACTCGGCTGCACGATCGGCGGCGATTCCTCTACAGCTTGCAGTCCCACTTGAGGACATTCGACGTCATATTTTAATGCTTGTTCATCAGTCATGGCAGGAATTGGGGAATCTACAAATTAACAACAAATTACACTCGGTGAAGCCGAATATTGGAGAATGGCCTGTTTTTCCAATGCGAAGAACCGATGTCAGATTGACTCGCCTTCGCATTGGACATACTCGATTTACTCACAAACATCTTTTGTATGGGGAAGATGCTCCCGAGTGTCCTTCCTGCCATGTCCCTTACTCTACTCATCACATTTTAATTGACTGTCCGGTGTTTGATCATCATCGCCTTCAAAATCATCAGTTTCAAAACTGTCTGACTTGGTGGGGGAAACCCCCCATAACTTATTTGCTTTTTTAAAACACATTGGCCTTTAACACCAAATTTGAATTTTAATGTTTTAACCTGTATAACTACCTTTTTTGTGTTTCGTATTTTAGAAATTATTTATTTTAATTATTTTTAACAAATGTTTGGCGCAGCTTAGCCTATTTATGGCTCTTGCGCCATTAAAACCTACAGTCAGTCAGTCACTCACTCAAATGCAAATTCGTTCTTTAGATAGTTTAGGTGTGAAATCTGATATTTATAGTGTTATACTTAGTGCAATTATTTTAAAATTTTTCCCTAGTGATCTTATATTAGAATAGAGTAAAACTCAGATTTCTGGTACTAACCACACTAGAGGTTATTTTCTGATTTTTCTGGTATTAACCACAATCTAGAAGAATTGATGGTTTTCTTACATGACGCTATCAACGCGTGAGGGAGAGCCTTTTGCATCACCTAGAATCACCTTCCTTCCCCCAGCCTCGGAATTCGTGGCCGGCGGTTTTCGTTCAGTCGCGGGTTCGATCCTTGGCTACCAAAGACCCGCCGTGTAGCCGGGGCTGATGCACGTTAAATCTGTAGGGGCCCAAAGTCCTCATGTTGGTGTGGATGTTAGGAGCGGGGGTGCTAGCTTAGGTGTCGTCTTCGTCACTTGACCGTGGTTCAAAATTACGAGGTCCGTCGCCAATAGCCCTCGTGTTGCTTCTAGTGCGACATTAATTAAAACTAAATTAAACTAAACCCCTAGCCTCGTAATTCCAAATCTCAATGTAAACAACTCGTTCGTCGTCAGTTCGGTGCGCCCAATCGTAATAAATTTATACCATCAACCAGTGAATTGTTATTGAATACATCTGTCAGCGGATGTTTATTTTGCTCTGAATTAATACATCCTTCTCATCTGTGCGAAAATTCGAATATACTAGTAAAAAGAGAGAAGAACTGTTGAGCGAAAATAGATGTTTCTTATGTTGTAAATTAAACTGTTTTATCAAAAAATGCAAAGGAGTTGCCTGTTTTTTCTATAAAGGCTAACAAGCTCGAGCCATTTGTTTCAAATTAGAAAATTCTAAAACTCAGAAAACGGAAAATGATTCGGAGAAAAATTGTAATGAAGTCATAGCCACTACCACTAATAATATAATTAATGATAAAAAAGGGATTTTATTACAATGTGTAAGAGTAGAAATAATCGGTACTAAATTGTCGGATTGTACATTTTCATTGTTTGACAACGGTCAAAAGCCTTCCTAACTGTTATTTTAATATTAAATTAAAAAAAAAAATTGAAAATTATTTTCTGTTATTTCGTAAAATTTATATTGTTATATAAATCAAAATTCAATTTGTATAAAAAAAAAACTTGCTTCATTTCTCTTTTTAGAATCTTGTTTTCCTCCAGAAACATACTTTAATTTTAATTAAATATTTTATTCCGTTGAATTTTCCTTTTTTTAGAAAGAAAGGCTAGATTTTCTTTATACTCTTTGACTAATGGAAATATTTGTGCGATAAAATGTAATTCTGAATAGAATGTTAATATAAGATTTATTTTTGTTAGGCTTCTGTTTTATATTCATAGAATTCAATTAATTCAGAATGAAAACAATTGTTACAGCTGTAAATAAATTCTTAAGGTACTTATAAAATTTTATTAGGAAGGGAAAAATATTTTTTTTTAAATTTTTTTCGTCCATGTGAAAGAAACAAACAGGACTGATGTTTTCAACCAAATTTGGAATAATATTCTTTAAATTACACTTCATTTAAATTTGTTGTGTTTCTCAGAAGACAAAGATAGGCAAAATATTTACCATTTAATTGAAACTTCGATGTTACATACCTCCCTTTATTGTATTCTCTGAAAATATTGCATCATTTTAAAAACTATTAATTGATCTTCATTTGCAATAACGTTGCAAATTACAACTATTTGTATTGATTTGTTTGATTTCAACGGGCCGCAGATTGAAGTAGCCTGTAAGATTGAAAAGTTTGAATCATTACTAAAAGAAATCGAGATAAAAAACTTAATTTTCTTTTAATAGTCTTAAGATTTCTCTATAATGTCACCTTACAGAGTTATACATTTCTCCCAACATTTCTTACCTTTTTGGAAGTCTTTATTGCAGAATTTAGCAGATTGCACTCAATCTTCTCCATATTGCGGATTGCTTTTATCTCCGGCTAATAATAACACAGGTGCATAATGTTGTATTTGCCGATAACAGTAATACATGTAATTTACAAAATGATGCAAGTAAGACTAATTAAAATACAGAATAAATTTATCCAGATATCCTGGTTATTTTTTAGTTGTAATTAATATTTAATGATATCCCTTTGAACAAATATAAGATTTTAGGTTATTTAGGAGTATCCCAAAGTAAAAATAACCGTAATATCCTACTAAGACCCGGTACACAAGACTAAATAATAGCTGTAATAGTATCTCTATTCCTTAATAATAATAAACTTGTTTAAGAAAGTATATAGCCGAAATTTTGTGGACGTAACTAATATAATTAGAAAAGATTTTGTCTTCTGAATGAAAATATACTCATAAGCTCATTAAAACCCTTTATCAAAGTTATTATTGAGCTTGAGCAATAATGATTTTTTTTAAAAAAAACCCTTGGAAATTATTATCTGCGAAAGACAAAGCGAATTTCTTATCCTTTCTCTTGAGAAAGTCAAAATATTTTTAAGAGTTTAATTGCAAATGTTCAGTATGAGCTTATTCTTAATCTCATATTACTTTAAAAACTAATCATAAACTTATTCTCGAAATTATTTAACAGAAAATGAACAGATTATTCATAATAGAAAAAGAAAATACTAAAAAAAGAACAGTACTCATGTTACGAAAGGTTATTTATGTGAGAAAAGACTTTTTGACAAAATACTTTGACTCAAAAGGCTTTAAACTTAATTGTTACCATAAATCTACCCATTTTGATGTCACATTTTTTTTTATCAAAGAAAGCTCAGTTATCAAACGTAACTTTGATCATTTATAATATTTTTATATTTTTCAAAGTAAATCTTCAAATAGTCTTTGAACAAAAAAAAGGCATTTAAAAAAATGTAAAAGTGGTTTTAAAAAAACTAAACTGCTGTTTGTAGAAAATGCAACACCATGAAGGAATCATCAGAATCAAATGAAATTCGCAGCAAATGTCAATTATAGGATATTATGCAAATTAATAAAGTTTCAGAGCCATCGCGCGTGCGCGGCGCGCGCAGCGCCCTCTGAATTGATGCTGAAAGCGTATAAATAAAGTGCTGTAGCGGGACGTTGAAAAAAGTCTATGATTATTTGTTAGTGACAAACGTTTAGTGAGACCTGAGTATGCCTCCACGACGGAAGAATAAGAAATTCAAGCAACTTACGGAGTTTGAACGAGGGAGGATAATCGGCCTTCGAGAAGGAGGATTTTCCTATCGCGCAATAGCAGCTCGTATGCAGCGGAACAGTTCCACAGTGATGCGAGTTTGGAAGCAGTGGACCGACGAGCACCGAACAACTCGAAAAACAGGCACTGGACGACAGAAGGTGACGTCAGAGCGCGATGATCGACACCTGCTCCGCATGGCGGTGAATGATCGCACAGCTTCCTCCAGGCAGCTGGCAGCACGTTGGTCTACTGCTACAGGTGTACAATTGTCGGCTTCGTCAATTCGTCGTCGTCTGCTGCGCCGTGGATTGCGTGCAAGGGTGCCTTTATACAGGATTCCCCTCACGGCGAATCATCGACGGCTGCGTCGGCAGTGGGCTCTTGAGCACAGAGACAGGCGAGCTGATTGGCACCAAGTTGTCTTTTCAGATGAATCACGCTTCAATTTGTGGACCCATGATGGCCGTGTTCGTGTTAGACGTTATGCCGGTCAACGCTGCCTTCCTGAGTGTATTATTGAACGACATAGTGGTCGAACACCCGGAGTTATGGTCTGGGGTGCGATTTCGTATCATGGACGATCCAATTTGATACGAATTGAGGGTAATCTCAATAGCAACAGGTACGTCCGTGAAGTGCTACAGCCCGAAGTCGTTCCTTTCCTTCAAGGCATCCCTGGAGCTATCTTTCAGCAGGATAATGCACGCCCACATGTTGCGCGGACTGTTCGAGACTTCTGTTCAGCACAACGCATGCAACTTCTTCCTTGGCCTGCTTATTCACCGGATATGTCGCCTATTGAGCACGTGTGGGATATGGTTGGTCGGCGTCTCGCTCGTGATCCGCGTCCTGCAGTTTCCAAAGACGAACTTTGGTTGCGCATGCAAGCGATATGGAATTCTCTTCCTCAAGCAGATATTCAACATCTGTTTGACTCCATGCCACGTCGTATAGCAGCACTTATTGCAGCGCATGGTGGCTGCACCAAATACTGATTTCGGACGCTTAATTTGTTTCTTTTGTTTTGAAAATTTCATCATTTATTTGTATCAGTACAAGTCGTTTCTGCATTAAATTTCATTTGATTCTGATGATTCTTTCATGGTGTTGCATTTTCTACAAACAGCAGTATAGTTTCTACAAAATTTAAGAAGTTTCCAAGTACAAACAAAATTGATATTTATGTACGCAATTATTCCTCTCCAGAAAATTATTATATAAGGTTTTACCGAGTTTTTTTTTTTTTTTTTTTACATAACCTTAATTTATTTTAAAATATTCTTAAACATCTTTTCTCTGACAAATTTCAGAACACTCTGAATCATTGATAATTAGTATTAAATTCGAGAAGTTTAGATACATATAAACTTGGAAAAATTATTAAATAAACTGTACTTGAAATGTATTTATTTCTTTAAAGTTATAACAAAATGTTTATATTGATAAACATATCTATTGCATGTATGTCCGTATTAAATCAAAAATTTAAATAAATAAATAAATCGAATTTAATATATTTAATTTAAATACTTATAAATACTTAATTATATACGTATTATTTCGATAAAATTTCTTACGATTTAATTTTACATAATCACTCAGGGTCTTGAATTTACAATCAATTTCCATTAAATATCTTGTTTTCAAGATGATATAATTTGAGATATCTGGACGGTCATGTTTCGTAGTCGCTCGATGTTATTCAATTCGCCTCACCTTCCATTCCGCTTTCCAGACCGCAGCCCCACTATGTGGAACTACGAAAGCTGCTACACGTCATTAACCCTTTGACGGTTAGGAAATCTGCAGTTTTTGCTCTCCTAAGATGCGCAGAGCTACGATCAAACGGTCTGTGAAAATGGAAGCCTTTCTCTCCCTAGTGGCTTCTGAAAATGTCACCCTTTTCAGAGGGTGATACGGATAGCTCGCTCGCTTTTAAAATATAGTTTTTAAAGAATTATTTGCAGTAGATTAATGTAATAATTATATCAATTGTAACTTGCACTTATAAGCAATTCAGTAAATGATAAATATTACATATATTTGTTTCTAAAATACTAATTTTTTAAGCATTTATCTGCAATATATTAATGTGATATTTACGCCAATTGTAACACTTGCACCGTCAATCATTACAGGAATTGATAAATATTACAAATTTTAGTTCCTAAAATATTGAGTTTTTAAACAACTAGTTGCGGTTTATTAATGCAATATTTACATCATTTGTAACTCGCACTTTTAAACATTTCAGTAAATATTAAGTATTTTAAATATTAGTTTGCAAAATAATGAGTTTTTACACAATTATTTGGGGTACATTAATGTAATACTTACAACAATTGTACTCGCATTTTTAAGCAATTCTGTAAATGTTCAATATGATAAATATTAGTTTGTAAAATATTAAATTAAAGTATTTAAATAAATAATTTCGATATTTTAATAATACGCTATTAATACGCATTGATATTTATTAATGTGTAATTTTAAGCTTTATAAAACATTTGATTGTTATATTTACCAAAATTTCTTTCTGTGTGTGATGCACTTTAAAAAGCGGAATCACACATAATGGCGCATTACAATCTTTGCAATAAATACGCCATTTTTCTGTAACAGACTACCACCAAATTGCACAAGAAAAATAAGTAGATTAATAACTGGATCGGCAATATATTTTCCTTATTATGTAAAAAAAAATTACGGTACCTGTACAGCCATCTGCACGCTGTCAAATTAACTACATTTTGCTAGTAAATATCGCTTGTAACATGAATAATGCAGGATAATATATGCGGACGAACTCAGCTCGTCAGCGTCCATTGGGGGAAAGTTTAGCTGTCTGAGTAGGATTCGTTTGCAACCATTTGGGTCGAAAAACTTCGGACGAGCTGAACTCGTCAGTGCCCGTTATGATGCGCTATTCGAATGACGAGCTGGGCTCGTTCATAACCGTTGAAGGGTTAAAGGTTACTTTTGAGTTAAAGATGTGAAAATTAGGAAGGGGATGTTATCAGATCCCAGTTATCATTCTCATTATTTCTTCAAAAGTAGGAGTCAATTTGTCAAAAGCTCTCAAATTATTTGAGTGCGACGTCAACACAAAATGTACGAGTGATGTTCCGAAAGTAAGTTTCGTCATTTTCTTCTCAAGAAAAATTTATTGCATAAAAAAATAAACCATGTCTTCATGGACTATACACCTTGTGACATTGAGCTATTCGCGGTTTCTCTTCATTAACCTTGGGGACTTTTAATTGAGATTGATTGCTTTTGCTTATCAACTTTTGCCCAACCAAAAATGAAAGGTGAATATGTAGATAGAAAGCAGGTAGAAATGAAGTGAAGAGGGAGAGTTAGGAAATATATAAACTCGGACTGAAAGTCGCGATAGAGAGGCTGAAGGAGAAGTGGAAAGAGAGGTTGAAGGAGGAGATGAAAGAGGTGTAAAGAGACGTTGAAGTGGATGATTAGAGTAAAAGTGGCGTGATTCAAGAGATTTAGTTATTGCAGTTTTCAACAGATGATCCAGAGTCTGAGTTGCAGTCGAGGAAGGATTAGTGGTAAGAGTCTGTTAGATTACTATTGGTGGGTTGAACATGGTTAGTAGAAATCTTCCCCAGGAGAGCACATATAGTTGTTGTTATAGTAAATAGAAGTTAATAAATTCCGTAGATATTGTTCTAGTGTCTCTTGATTGATTATTGTGTCTTAGTGTTAAATAATTGAGTTAGCTATGGCACAAGAGGTAGCCTGGATCGGGCTGGCGTCACAACCTTGCACAATTATAGGGCATAGCTGCAATTGACATTCAGGCATTTGTTACAGCGTGCAATCAGCTTGAAGAAACTACTCTGGTAAGACTCGGTGCTCTGAGATGAAAGGAATTGTCGCACAGCCTGCTTCACTTCGACATTGTTTTGGATGGACGTAAGCATGACCAATAGGCAGTATCAAAACCGCGTCTAACACCGTTGCGTGCCTATATGCTAACATGATGTCCTGTATTCTAACAGTGCTCTTTTAATTCTTGGATGTGGAGGGACGCCAACTTTGATCTTCCTCCTCCACACTCTACCTTCCTTCCCTGAACAGGCAATATCATCGTCCAGCCATTTGACGAGACATGATCTGTTCACCACATATCCTGTCTGTAGATTTTTATGAATGACTTATCCCACGCGACCTTTCATACCGGATAGCAGCACGCGCTTCTATTGCCGATCACATTGTTAAACACGTCTCTAGTACGCTGGTCTACTGCAACTCTCTTTCCTTCATCGTTCTGCACATGCGTCCTTCCTCCTCCACTGACGCTAATTCCGTTGTTAAACCTAAAAATCTGCAAGTATTCCATAATGCTCCAATACAAGTGTTCTATAATGTTCCCCAACAAGTGTTCTATAATGTCCTAAATTTTATGGCTGGCAATGCCAGGATTTTGTATGAAGAGATTTCTAACTTAAACATCACAAGAAAGGATTTTACTTTTCAATTGGCTGAAGAACTAAGTGATAAGTTTAAAAATGATGTCAACTACACTTACATTCTATTGCCGAACATTCATAATGCTGACATACAGAAGAAATGTGAAATTCAAGCTCCATGCAGTAAAAATAGATGTAAGAATCTTTATATTAAATGCAAAAATACATGTTTGGGGGAATTGTATTACAAAAACAGATTTTACATCCGTGAAGCACTTTGAATCAAGTTTTAAATAATTAATGTTTCTCTAAAATTTAATTGGATTAATTTTTTTTGTAAAACACTTCAATTTTGCTATATGAGTCAAATTGATTCTCTTCATTAAATGTAGATATATAATCAACATATGTAAATCTAGTTTTAAGATAGTTTAACCAACTTGATTATTCCATTGATGACTGAAGGTATAAGCACATAGAAAAAAGTAGAAACTATTAAAATATATACTTTTTTTATTTTTCATTATTTTTATAACGTTTTAAGACACCATCCGTAAAAGAACAATTTTTGAAATAAGTTAGATATTGAGTAAAGTCTTAAAAGAGTTATATTTGGTTTTTAAAAAAACTAGTTCATGAAATTTCTTTTTTGGCATTTAAGATAAAATGTCTATTCATTTTAAACTGAAAAAATATTTCTCAGGAATCCTTAAGAATAATTTGAATACAGATCAGAAATTTGCTATATATCTTACTAATATGATCTATAACTAATATCTTACATTTCATTTCTTATCTATTTAAAGATTTGACGAGCATGTAGCATTTTGTGTCTAGAGTAGTTACATTAAAACACAAGCAGTAAGTATATTTCATTTGCTTATAGACTTTCTATCAACAGTTTAAGGGAGGCATTATTAAAATTTCATCAATAAGTTAATTCTTTTTATTTGTTGGAATGAGATTCAAATGTATTACAACTGTGTATGTGTGTGTATGTTGTGTTTGTGTGTATGTTTTATTTGTGTGTGTTTGTATGTGTGATGTATCCTTAATCGTCATAATTTCCTAAGTCATTTATCAATGCCTTAATCAAACAGAGCAAAATATTTTGATCTGCATGTAACACTAGATCTTTAGTGACTACATCTGACCTGATAAGGTTTTGTATAATTGTTTCAATGAATTATTTGCTGTATCAATAGAGCATCAAGGGTTTGAAATAGATTTAGAATAGAAAATTATTTCGCTTTACCCTATTCTTTACAATATTTTTTGAAATTTTATTAATATCTCATATGAGATACAAATAATATATTAATTCTTTGAGTAAAGGAAGTTTAGAAATAAATTTTGTTTGTTATTTAAGTGATTTTTTTATTGTTGATAAACACGAGTAAGTAATCGGAGCTTTAAAAGTCACTCACCCCCATATATATAAAATCATTTATAAGTATTTCATATTTAGTTATGTTTTAGTTTGCTTACCTTTGAGTTTTAATTATTACTTTATTATTATAGTTTTTTTTTATCTGAAATTATTAATTAGAATTAAAATATTTTTTTGATAATTTTTAAGTTTACTTTTGTGGTTTTTAAGTATATAATTTAATATGTTTCCTATGTTTTATCTCTTTCTTTCTTCGAGTGGTTGAATTCCTGGAATATTGGTTTGCGATTTATTGCGATTTTTTATATTATAAATCACTGAAGTGTGATGATTAGATCTGTAATTCGGTAAGAACACACATTATTCCATTCCAAAACACCCACTAACACACACATACACTTATATATATATATATATAACAGTACTAATTACATTACTTGACTTTTTTTAAATATTTGTTTGTATATTACTTTGCTTTTTTTATATTGTTTTAATTGTTAAAAAGTTTGTAATAATTATATAAGATACTAAATTTTAGAGGGTTTGATTATTTAAGTAAGTTATTGGATGATTTTCATAGTTGATCATCATTTAGTTATTTCTTTAACTAATTGAATTTATTTGGGTTAACTCTAATTTTAAAATGTTTTGCTTTTAAAAAATATATTTTTATCTTGTTTATGTACATATAACAATATAAAGTTAATTACACACTGGTCTCTAAAAATTCTTTGAACGGATCATTTATATCCCTTGTAAAGACCAAAGAAAAAAATAATTGCAAAACAGTGGATTACAAAAAGAAAGCATTTTCTTGTAAATTGGTTCGTAAATCTTCTGTAACAAATGTATCAAGCAGAAACAAAATAGGAATTTTTCGCATAAACAATTGTACTCGTATTAAGGTTTTTAAGCCTATCTGAATAATGAAATGGAGCAACCGGAAAGAGTTTCGCTTTCCAGAAGCGACAAAAGAGGGAATTGTATACAGTATCCTGACTTCAGCAATTCCTTTCACCGAGGAACAAAAGATACAAAGGGATTCCCTTTGTAGCTAAAACGTTTTCTTGTTTAAAGTGATTAAAAAGCGAGGATGATAACGATGGGAAACTAACAGTTTTTCTAATCCAAATTTTATTTTCTTTAAAGTGTTATTTATTTTGCTTTCTATTTCAATCCCTATTTCTAAAAAAAATAGGTTTTTAACTAGAAAGAAAAAGAAAACATGGTATACAAAGATTTTGTGGTGTAAGGCACATTTTAGTTATATTGTAGTTTTTTCTATAGAGTAATGTTGCAAAATCATTTCTGTTTTAGTTATTACTATGTACTAGTGATTCTCAAAAGATGTCTAGCATAATCGTAGAGGTAACTAAGCATCTGCACTAAAAATTGATTTTTGGGTAATGTTTTTGAAAGTGTGTCTATAATTATTTATTAAAAACAAGATCCAAAATACTTGCATGAAAATTCAGCATGAAATTTAAGTTGATATCAAACTTCATTTATTGGTGATAACTGTAATAATATATTACTTTATATTTAAAAAAAAAATACAGCAGACATTAGTTTTTATGATACGCAATGTTTAAGAGAACTAACGTTAGAATACTAGCCACATTTGTAAATTAAGATAATTTGTAGATCTAATATTTTACGGAAAAAAAACAAAAGTTGTGAATCGGAGCAAAGGGATTTGAAACTTTTCCTTAACAACAAAGTAAATGCAAAAAAGAGTAAATTGGATTATATCAAATTACTTTGGTGCTACGTGACAAGGAAAAGTGTGACTTTCTTTCTTCGCAAAACTAAACTTAATCAATGGAAGAAGAATTGTTATGAAAATAAATAGACATTTCCTTCGAAGATGATTAGAATTCTTTCGAATCTTCTTTAATTCTAAACATTTCTTCAGGTAAACTAAAAATTGTGTATATATTTATATCAAATTTGTGACAACAGTCCTTCATTATTTCATTCTAATGCCATCTCTTTCATTCTAATTAAATAATCTATAAATACCAATTTTCAATTGAAGGTACGACAGAACTAAATAAAATACTTCATTATCACTAAAGACTAAACAAGCTCTTTCGAATTCCACTGAACAAGCCAATCCTTGGTTATGATTTAAATATGAAGTCTTAGCTTACCAACCTCGTTGTGATCGCAACAACTTTCATTAACAATAGATTCGTGTCTTATACTAAGAATCCCTTCAATCCCAAGAAATCCATATTATGATTTTTCAATTTAATTTAATAATGACTGTCAGCTTCTGTTATCTTCTATTCCCTCTCATTTGCCTTTCAATTCTATTTCATTAAAATAACTGTATCTAATTCAATTCAATACACTTCTTGTATTCATCAAATGTACCTAATCATTTGGTTTCATTTTGGTCGTGAAGAAACTGTAATTTCATACAGTTCGAATAAATATAAAGTTCCGGAAGTTAGTGAGAAGAGGAAATTACGAAAAGACCACCATCACAAAGTGTTAAAAATTTATATTAAGAAAAAAGGGTCCAACATGTCTTTTGATTAAATCCTTTAACATTATGCAGTTAAAATGCAATATCATATTGAAGGAATGTATGAAGCTTTTCAGACTTTCAGTTTTTTCTTGGTTTCACATTAGTTTTAATATGTGGTACATTGTACCAACGAGAGTGACAATTTTTGAAATTTTACAAGGTTTAGCAGTTAAAACAAGATATTGGTATTATAAAAGATTTAATTTTGATTGCATGTATATTTACTTATTATCATATTCAATATACACCACTCCTCGATCCGTACAACGCCATATGCGAATCTTCCGTGATTCGAAACAGTGCTTGAAGCCTGTCAGATCTTACAGGACGCGTACCGCTTTCTCTTTCACAGCTTCAACGAACTCAAATTTTATTCTTTTTAATTCATATTGAACCTTAGGAAACTGATAGAAGTCTCATGGTGCAAGATACTTTTAAGAAGGTGATTGGTCTAACGCTGGGATGATGTACTTAGCGAGAACCTTCTTGACAGACAATGCCGAATTACTGGTCGTTCCGTAATTTGGGTCGTTTTTTCCTCATTCTTTGACGGAGTTTTGCAAGAACGTGAAAGTAGTCATATTGATTAAGGGTTTGATCTCTAGGAACCCAGTTAAGGTACACAATCCTATGAATGTCGAAAAAACAATAATTATTGCTTCAAGTTTTCTAGCTCTCTCCGAAGATGGGCTGGATTGGCGCTTCTTTTCAAGATCATGAGTAAAACAACCACGATTCAGCACACGTTATTATACTTTCCAATACGATTAGGCCAATTCCTTTGCCATTCAAAGTGTCAGTACAAACATTTTTGGGTTCAAACGTGAGAAGCTTAGGAACTGTTTTGGCACACATTTTTTACATGTTACAATTTTTATGTAAAATGTGCATGTAGGAATTCTTTGTGGATTCCTGCAGCCATTTTGAAAACGCTTAAACTACTCAAAAACATGTGCACGCGATAGACATTCATTTACAAAGACTTCGGTTTATTAGTCGATGTAATGATACTATTGTCAATTACAGATTCATTTTGAATATTAGCTACCTTCTGGGTTATTGTTTTAGGTGGATGAATTTCGGTGTACAAGATCATTTTTCAGTTTCTTATCGCTTGCTTCAATTTTAATTGCATTTAGCTTAAACATATTCATTTTAATAATGTATCGTTTGCTTTAATTTTAAATACATGGAGTTGATATAATATTCAATTTAATAATTTATCGTTTTATTGAAGTTTAATTATATTTAGCTTAAATATATATTCAATTGTATAATTTATCGTTTCCTTTTATTTTAATGTCGGGAAAATTTACTGTTGTCCTTTTCTCGACATTTTATCGTTCACTGTATTTATTATATTTGACTGAGTAATTTAATAATAATTATAAAAAAAGCACACTAGAGTGGTTAAATTGTTCCTTCCAAGACTTTGTATAGAACTTTTGATTTTTTTTTTCATTTTGTTTTAGCACTTTATTTCGTATTAATTTTTAATTTTAATTCACTATAAAGAAGAATAATTTATTATTTTTTTTATATTTTTTTATTTATTGTAACTTAACGTATTAAAATTAAATTTACTATTGTTCATTTTGTATTTAAATTCTCTAAATAAAGCATTTAGTTCATTTTCAATGCAATGACATCGTTACTTTGAAATAGTAACAACTTAATTTTCAGGTTTTTTTTTTTTCACATTTTTTCATTCATATTTTATTTTCGCGTTCTCTTATTCATTTAAACTTCATATATTATAGCTTAATACACTATTCATTGAATTTTAATTGGTTAAATAAAGGTTTTGGTTTAATTATCAATGTAATGGCATAGTTACTTTCAAATAGTTATGGCATTATTTTGAATCTATATTTTGTTTTGACATTTTAATGTATTCTTTGCTCATTACTTATTTTTGAAACATTCATTTTCATTTAGGCGATAAGCAG
>BMAW01075441.1:5280-16838 GCA_019974015.1 Nephila pilipes
CAAAAAAAAAAAAAAAAAAAAAAAAAAAAACTATTTAAAATAATTGCCATCACTTACAAATAATGCATCAATTATATTGTTTATATATCTTGTGTAGGTTCTGCAAGAGCATCTATGTAATTAAAAGGCTTTCTATTAATAGATGTTTTTTGAAACATGTCTCAAAGAATTATTAGTTTCATAATATATATAAATTAAATTTGAAGTTTTTCCAATTTCTTAATGGGAAGTAAGATTTTTTTTAAATTTTCTATTTTTGTAAATTCTTTATTTTTGGGCATAACTTGTCCTTATATATTATATCATGGAAATAAGTCCGAGTGGTGGGAGTCTGCTTAAATTACATTTTTTGAATTAAATGGAGATAAAAAATGATACTACAAAAAGGAAATTAACAATTAGAAATAAGAAAGAATTCCTTTTTTAGTTCCAAAATTTTTAGTTTTGAATGATTTTCTGAATCAAGAAGGAAAGAAATTATGTACTTAATTATAACACGCTTGGAACGTAAATTATAATGAAACTTATATTTTTTTCTCCTTTTCTCAACGCAAAATTTCTAAATTAATGCAACGTACTAATACACACGGTTAAAAAATAGCGGTTATCTTTTAAGTTGGTAATTATCAAAATGGTCCTGAAATATCGATTGATTGTGTAAAATTTATCGCCTTAGCGTTTATGAATATGAGTTGAGTTTCATGAAAATTGTTTTTGTTATACATTTAAAAATGTCATTCAAAATTCCAGAAAAATACTTATTTTACATGAGTCTAAAACTGTAAAATTCATCTTATAAACTGGTATTAGTAGTTAAAGCTTCAGAATCAAATGTATACACCTCTTTAGATTTTGAAAAAAAGTCTTGAACTATTTCAGATTTTTTTTTTTTCAATGTGGGAAGAGTTTTGTAAGAAATATACTGCAAAGAATGAATACTTAGTATTTAAAATTCCAATCATGAACTTCTGCAAAACTTTATGCATGTTTTTTTCTGAAAGAGATAATTCACAATTTTATTTATAATATAAATGAATTCTAAAAGTATTATACAAATTAATTCCATTTAAGGCAGAAATAAATGATTCAATCTCTACAGTTATGTGATAATATTGGTTTCATAGCGTAATATTATTACACTGTTTTTTTAATAGGTAGTTTTGGGCCGATGTAGCTTAGCAGGCCTTACGATGTCAATAATAATTATAACTTATTCAACATGTATTTCGGCTAAAGAAATTAATTTCTTCTAATGATTCTGAATTTTGTTACCGTTAACATAAATTAACATTGAAATTCGATTTCTATTAAAAACAAAAGTAACACTTAATAGACATTCTACGATTTCAGATAATGACAAGATATTGAAATATGTTTTATGATTATGGTAGAAATAAGATGTATTACCCTCTAATAATATATGTTATGACATCTAATGAAATTAGTTAACTTGTACTAAAACATTGTTTTGCATATGAGGTTTTTCATTTAACCCCAAATGTTAACATTAATTAAGATCTCCTTAAATCAACATATATATTTGAAAAAAAAAATACTATCGACTTAGAGTTCTAACTCATTAACTTATTATAAAATGGGGAACTATATGCCTGATTTCTTTCAATTTGATCCTATATGAAAGTTTGTGCTTGTAGATTCAGTGTTCAGATATGTAGTTGTAAAATGTAATTTACTATTAAAAATTCACTAATATATCAGTCAAATCAATACTTAAATAAGGCTCAGAAAAAAAAGCGCTGCTTACGAATATTTATTCGCAAAACAAGGACAAGAAGCTGACAATGTTACTATTTAAAAGAAACGTGAAAATAAATTTACTTAAATAAAATTAAGCTAATTAGATTAAAACTAATTGAAATGTTAGAACATGTAATTTAATTTATAGAAAATAAGTAACTGTACTAGATATAATTGAAAAGCAATGTAGGAATTTAAATTGATAAATTCGAAGTGCACATTACTAATATTAAAAGTGTACAAAGACACATTACAGAAACAAATTATCACTGAAGGTAATTCTAAGCACAATTAAATAATAATTGATTTTATCTTTTCTTCCAATTTAATTTCAAGCATCTTCATTTAAATGTATTTAGCGTCAAACAAAAAAAAATGGTGAGGGGAATGTTTTAAAAAAATATTGGGCTTCAAAAAAAATCCATATTTCTTACTAGAATTACTGTTAATTTGTATTTATTCATAAATATTAGAGTGCTCCAATTTTTAAAATTATTGATTGCATCCAATATTTCACTTTTATTTCTTCTGAAATGCTTGTTACACTTACACATTAATATTTAAATATATTTGCTTCACGATTTTCAAATGTATGGCGAACTATTTTTAACTAATTATCATTGTTTATCATCAAAGAATTTAGCACATATCATATAAATTGACAAGATAATTGAGACTATAAAAATTAGGAAGTTAATATTGTTTTAATGTACATGTTAATAGGAGAGTATTTAAATGCTAATTTTAAGAGCTGTATTGTTAAATATAATGTCAGATTTGTTGAATTACTCATATTGCTTACATGGAAATTATGTTACATTCGTTTTTCCCATTTATAATAATTACTCTTACTACCAAGTAATTTCAATAAATAGAGAACTACAAAAGAACCATGGGGAATAAGAAAATCGATTGTAAAAGGAATTGTAAAAATATTTACTTGATTCACTTCTTTTTGTTCCTTAAGAATGTTTGGTTCTATAATAGAACATATTAACTTATTATCTTTGACACTTGAAATGAATATTTTTTTAAGTTAATGCATTTTAAAAATATTTTTTTTGGAAAATCATTTGGAAAATCGTTAATTGTATATATATATATATATATATATATAGGCATTTCTATGAGCAATTATTTTTAAATTCATATTTGAGAAAAAATTAATTATAATTAGAGTAGTTTCAAGAAAATTCTAAATAATGATGCTTTGACAAATAAGTTTATTTATTTTTAAACAAGTATACACATAAATTCATACATATACATAAAGCATCCTTGACATACTACAAGACAGCTTGATTATTATTTCTTAAAATTTAGAAGAAGATATGCGGAGCCCCTTTAACACAAATCTTCTTCAAATTTTAAATATATTTCTAATATAATTTTTCGAGTTACAATTACACATATTTACATTTCTCTATCTTTTGACAAAAAATATCAAGTGCTGCTATCCTAAAAACCGTAAAATGTAATTCTATTCATACTTCAGGAATACGATATGTTTCTACTAAAATAAATTTACATTAATTTCATAACTTATTAACGTACAAGATAGGAAGAGAATTTTTACAACTTTTAGTTCCAAAACATTCTACATTCTTACAACTCCTGCCAAGAATAATTTTCAATCTGAGGAAAACAGGGCACTGTATTTTACACTGGTAATTTCAACAGAGTGGATATTTTTCGTCAATATATATTTATACATATATAATAGCAGAGTGTTATTCGAGTAATATTTATAATGTTTTAAAATTCTGCTCTAAAAAGTTTAAAATGCACATAAACAGAAAATACAAAAAAAATTATGTTGATAAACTGGTCTTAATATATCATGTACAAAATTTACATTTAATGAATTGTAAAATGTAATAAAATATACTAACAATACAATTAGGAAAAAGTAACATAAACTATTGCATGAGAAAAATATTGTTGATTTAATTATTAATAATTTTTATGAGGAAAAAGTATTTGATATCAAGAGAATTCAACAATTTTATGTATTAAGAGTGACACTTTTCAATACACAAATTAAAACTTCAAATGATATACTAAAAATTGATTTGCTTTATTTGTATATGAATAACATAAAATTAAAATCAACATACATAAAAAAATGAAAGTGAAGTACATTGTTTCTTACAATCATATGAAATAAACATGTGAAGCAAATGCATTTTTTAAACATTTACACATGATAAATTTTACTGCGTATGCAAACAAAATTATCAGTATAATTTTTTTTCCTGTTTTTGGAGCACCACAATTACTTTAGACCAAAATGAAAATGAGAATTTGGTAAGAAATTCAATTGGGTCTGAAGGGCATACTTATGAATTTTAATTCTTATATATATATATATATATATATATATATATATATATATATATATTTATATATATAATATTACTATGTTGTATTACATCTGAATATAATGATCAGTCTGACATTCTTATAGTTTATTTTTACAATAAAATTTTCTATGAATATGATTGTTCTATTTTTTTAGAACTTTTCATGTTTTCAAAATTTTTCAAACATATCTTAATTTTTAAAAAAAAATCTGAATTGTAGTTACAACATATGTAATACATATATATACGTATATTCCCACATTGTAAAAAAAGTAATTGGGAATTAAAATGAATTTCATCGATATGTCAAAATATTTTTGGTTAGAATCAACAAATAGGTTTTGTACCATCAATTTTTAGATCTTATTTACATTGTATAACATACATTTGCCTCAAATGTAGCTATTTCAATTCAACCATTATTGGTACCAAATATCTTTGAGAGTTTATTTAAAATGCTGAATACTTTTTTTTTGCATTTACAATTCATAATTTTAATTTAATGATAAAATAAAAAATTGTCAACATATCACTAAAAATATTAAATATGCTATTGAAATAATATATTTAACATTTAAATTAATCAATACAGATAAAGTGTTTAAATATAAAAATCATGTGGAATTAAATATATTTTTTTATAAATTATTTATGTAAAACTTTTGAATACACTTTGATCTAAAACATGAATTTAAAAGAAATATTAATCAAGTATGCAATTATAAGAAAACATTTTCCTTCATATCCGTTTTTAAAGTTCGTCGTTCTAAGTATATTTCCATGAACATAGAGATTCCGAAGATATTTTCAAGTTTTTAATAAATAGTTATTTTAGTCCATTTCTAATCAAAAATGAAATTGTTTAACATACTGATCACAATTTAGGAAAACTGCGGGATATACAATTAAAATTTAAAAATAATAATAAATATGTCATTTTAAAACGTACTTGATATGAAAAAAATAAGTATCAGTTTCAATTCTGTATTAATTTTATATCATATTGGAAATTATGCGAAATTTTTTAATGTATACGACGTTTACTAAAAGCATTAAATGTTTCAATATTGCTTTTATTGAGATGTCTTCGATAAAATTTTGAATTAAATGACATATTCATATCAAAACCTGATATATTTCACAGCATATTAAAAATATGTTCATCATGGATATTTATCGAATTTTCTACTCTAAGTGTTTAAGATGATCTGTCGTTTCATTTTTTCCACTGTATTGAATACTTATAACCGTAGTCTTATGATTAAATTAAATTATATTATTATTGCTTAGAGATAATATTTACAGAGTAGTATCAATATTTTTATATAATAATTATAATTTTAAATGAATACTTGAAAAGTTTAAAAATTAGATTAATTATTTGGATTGATTACATAAAAAAATTGAATTGTATTGGTTATTAATTTTTATCACTGAGCAATTTATGACTTTATGAATTATGAATTAAGAAATACTTTTTTTTTAGAAAATGTGTTGTACTTCTGTCATATCATAATTGAGACTAAATGTTCAATTACTTCAATATATTACAAAATATCATTCACAACTTTTGTAGTTTTAGTTGCACACGTGCCAGTTTCACGATCATTTTTATCATATGTTGCTCTTTGTGGTCTATTATATCTTGTGTTACAATATATTACTTTCCTGAAGGCTTTACGGAAATTATCCGATAAGAAAGCATACAGAATTGGATTTACACAGGAATTCATGTATGCCAGGATATGCGAAGTGATCTGAATCACAATATTAGCTGGGTTAAGATCGAAAGCATTGACGCTTTTCAACACCAATACAATTTGTATGGGACACCAGCAGAACGCAAACACCACTACAACCACCACCACCATTCTAGTCACACGTTTTTTTGACTTAACACTCTCAGCACTCATATGTCCACCTGGAGCAACCCCGAACCACAATCTTTTTAGCATCAGCATATAGAGACAGAAAATCAGTGCCAAAGGGATAATATAGGAAGATAGAAAGAAACAAATTTGGAAAGCTGTGTGATTGTAGCCACTTGTAGCCAGGAATACGCAAACTGAATACTCGGTGTACGCAAACATATAGTACATTTCACCGTGACTCTGCAAAGCTGGAATGCAGCATAAGAAAATAACAACCCACATTAATCCAATAGCAATGTAAGCATTTTTCTCAGTGCGAATGGACATAGATGTAACCGGGTGGACAACCGCCAAAAACCGGTCTAGGGACATGAGCACTAAGGTATATATACTAGCATACGCACAGACAATTACCAAGTACTGCACGATTCTGCACCATGCATCCCCAAATGGCCAATAAGGGAGAGCATAGTCCCACGCCGTGAAAGGTACACAGAATACTATAAAGAGAAGATCCGCCATAGCCAGATTTATGATCAATAAATTGGTGGTAGAACGCATTTGAGGATTGCAGGTGACAACTATTACAACTAAGGCATTACCTATTAATCCTACAACAACAATGAGTCCAAAGAGGATGGGAACCACTATACTGAGAATGCGCTCCATTGCAACAGCATCACTGTAATCATGTTTGCCATAGTCGTAAACATCAGAAAGATTCGCACAATCTGAACCATTGGTTAACGAAGAATAATTACAAGGGATTCCAGCATGTGAACTAAGGTTTGACTTAAAAATACTTGTGATGTCTTCGAATTCTACTAAAGGTGGCGATTCTTGAATTTCTGCATCTATATCGAAATATTCATTGCCATACATATTGATTTACAAAACAAAACACGTAATACAAAACAAATATTCTACAACACTTATTAGATTTGTTTTTAGTATGTATATAATTATGTATTTCAATCAATGAACAAGATAATTTTTGACATTTACATAAAAAGAATACTATAATATGAGCATTTTAAATGTAACATTATCAGTAACGTTTAAATACGATTATAACTTGAGAAAAATAATTTTGTACAAATAACTAATTGTATAATATATTTTATGCTGTAATGAGTATAATGTTCTTTCTTCTCAAAATATCCTTTCAGTGGATGAATTCCATCAGAGCCATAAGATCTTCATATATTTTTATGCGTAGGAGGTTATGATATGAATCCAAAAGTATTCACTCTTTGAGCTCCTAAAAAAAGAAAATATAATTTTAAGATATGTTTATGAATTTCTTCGAAACAATAATATATTCTTGAAGAAAAGAAAACACAATAATATATTTTTCAGTGAAAATAATAAAAGATCTCAAGGTTCATGCATTTTAAAAGTTTTCAGATTATAAAGAAAAACAAAAACAACTTTAATAACTATACTGACAGTACTTAATACATTGCATGTTGCATTTTTCATCATTTCCATAAAATATACATGCATTTAATTTAGGATCCATCGGAATCATTAAGCACAATAAGATGAAACGATGCAGAGCTTTTGTTTACAAAATCACAAAAAAGTTCTAACTTAATGAATACAATTAAATATATGATGGGGAGGGAGACTCCCATTGTTAATATCACAAATACGTCAGATAAGAATTGAATTAATTGACATATGATCCAGGAAAGGCTGGTATATAATGCGTTCGTAGCATCTAACTATAGAATATGATCATCATTAGTGCTCGAAGTACAATGCTTATCTAAAGATATTCATACAATTCTGTGATCGTAGTTTATGTTACGATTTGGCGCAAATACATTCGAATATTTTAGAATACATCATAAATTTGCATCCAAATTTGAAAAAAAAATGAATTTATTAAGTGATATAAATAAGAATTAAGTAAAAAATGTTTAAAATATATTGGGACATTATGCATGATACAATAATATTAATAATTTCAAAATGTTGCAGTATAAGATAAATAGTATGAAAACATTTTGAGTGGTATAAAAACAATATGACGTTTTTACAGTAATCATTAAGATCTTCTAGAATTTAAACACGTATTGAGTACGAAAGTGGCACATGACAGCTAAGTTCATGCAAGATTTTAAGAGGAATATTTTGTATATAAAATGAAATTTAACTTAAATTTTCTTCTCATCCTTTGTTGAAGTTGAAATTTGAGTGGTTTAATTATTTCTCCCTTTTTAATAAATAATTGCATGTAAGTATTTAAACAGTATATGTAGCCAAATGAATGCATTTCGTAAGTGTGTCCTTATGGAAACTTTGCAAAGTTTTCTCCCATAGTTAATCTCAAAATCTGATTGATATTTTTAAGATCTACTTAAAATTAAAGTAAATGTCTTTCCAGCTTGAACCAAAAATTACTTTATCATGCGTCACTCGATACTAAATTAATAGAAATTGAAAGCATTACTAAAGAAACTTGTTTGATGAACTACGATTGAAATTAATTAACAAGGAAATCAAGGATTTGTCATGTTGATTACATCCTTAGTTTTCGCTGTAGTCCATGATTTCTGCAGTCAACATGGTTACAAAAATATATTTATACAACTGATTATAAATTAAACAATATTTTGCTAAATATTTTAAGTTATTTCTACCGTGTATATTATTATGGAGTGAATTTTTAAAAAGTGAAAATGCTTAAAAAAGGTATTATAATTTAAAATATGTAGTAGATGTAAAATTTACAAGGACTCTATTGAAAAATACTTATTGACAAGCACGCTATAGAAAAACAGAAATACTCATGCCTGAAAAAACCTTTCAGGTTTCCATTACTTCAAAATTGGCAACTGCCTTCATCCGACATACAACATAATACTGCATTTCTATCTTGTTAAGCAATCGATAGAAAAAAAAAAGGTATGAAATATACAATTTCTCAAAACGAATTTTAAGCAAAAACTCATTTTTAATTTCATGCAGAATTTATTTTTATACTTTTTGAGAAATTCCATTGTCGCATCACCCACGAAAAAGTCCATTTAGCTTCTTCTATTTCAAGTACACTTAAATATATGTATGAAGAAACCATATAAATGAATTGTTGCATTTCTTTAAGATTAAATTGCTTAATTTTGTTTTAATATATATGAGACATTAAATCATAATCCTCGATTCTCATTACACCCAACTAGTTCATAAAGCCACAAAAGTTGAATATCGTTTGATCTGTGTAATTTCAACGCTGATACCCAACTACTTCTATAACATAGCTAACCAAATGACTTACGCTCTTCTATGGCTAAAGGTATTCCTCTTTTTAGTCTTCTTCTATTTGTTTTTATAACTGTTGCCATGTCAGTTCAACTCTGTCTTATCATCGCTTGCCTTCAAGTACATGTCCCTGGCCGCGGTAGCCTAGTGATCATTGCTTCGGATTCATGTCCAGCTGTTTTCGTTCATTCGCGGGTTCGATCCTTGGCCGCTAAAGACCGCCGTGTAGCCGGTGCTGATGCACGTTAAATCTGACAGGGCCTATAGTCTCCCATGGCATGATGTGGAAGTTAAAAGAAGGGAATGCCAGCTCAGGAATGGTCGTTACTTGACTGCAGTTCAAAATTACAATGTCCTTCTCTGATATCCCTCGTGTTGCTTCTAGTGCGACGTCAGTAAAAATTCAACTCCAGTACATGTCCAAGTCGTGCATAATTTCGTTTTTCAATTTGGGTGGAAATATATTTGGCAGACCTAATATTGCAGAATTAGAAAATTTAAATTTTATTGGCCAATGTTTTATAGGAAACTTTCTGAAGTATGTATTTAGAAAGATATTTAGTAAAGATATTTTAAGCATAATTCTTATATTTGAGGTTGTCCAGAATTTATACATTGTTCTGAGGGAGTATTCAGCTTTTTCCCTTTTAATTTTTATCTCTACTTCTATGTCTCCTCCTGTACCTATTGCAACTCCAAAGTATGAAAAATTGTTTGTCTCCTCAACTTTTCAGATGAGTTATTATTTATTAGAAGTGATTCATTACTTTTACTATTTTGTATATTACTTTTGATTCCTTTTTTAAATTTTCAAACCCATTTGTTTGAAATATACCTCACTCTATTTATCATTTCCTTCATATCAATAAACAATGAAGACAATGAGATCGTATCATCAGCAAAGTCAAGATCCCCAAATACTGATTGAAAATCCCATCGTATACCTAATTTTGATATTTCAAAGTATGTCGCATTACCCAGTCTATTAAAATTATGGAATGCATTTCAGAAAGATTGCAACAATATTTTATAATAATTTTAATATCAAATGCCTCTGATTGAGTACCAATTACAATAACGTATGCTCTACGAGACATTAAATAATACATTATAATTTGTCATTAATTTAAATACGGTATATTGTAAGGATTAATATCCAATCATTCGTATGAATGGTCTTGTCTCTTCAGTAATTTGTTTCCGATATTTTTCAGTTAGTTATTCAATATGGCCCAGATGACAAAACACATGTTTGAAATATTTTAAGGCAATTCGTTAAGTCTAAATAATATCCTCCTGAAATATTTTATACAGCATCTGCTCTAAATACCCTTAAAATCGGCAGCTGCTCTGCATTTGTATTACAATGAACCAAAAATACATAAATGACTTTCAGAAACTTTTAAAAAAAAGCCACATGTATTGAATTGCGCTACGTGTTTAGATATTTAATATTCACACATAATACAGATTAGGTCCTTATTTACTTTTTTGAAGCAGTAATACATAATATTTGAAACAAATCTGTAGTAATATAATTTAAATCTGTAATAGTAATCATGTAAACCAAATTTGATAATTTAATGAATGTCGTGTATACTTATTAGTAAATGATTTTGTAGCATATGAGCATTCAAATGCTACAAAATCCTCCTTCATGCAAAAATTACAATGTAAATAGATGTTTATGTGAGATTAAATGATAACTATAACAGTCAAATATTAATAGATTAATTACGAGAGAAAAAAATCAGCTTATCCCTATTGAAACATTTAAAAAGCTTTCGCATAATTTTCCATCCTTTAACTTCAATCTAATTAACGAAACAAAGCATACATGTTAAATAATTTAGAAAATTACATTATGGTTGTTTTAAATATTTAAGTAAGTGAATTTGATTCTGATCAAATGATTCTACTTCTATAATTTATAATATTGAAGTTTAAAGAGATGTTATTCCGTGGATGCTTGAGTCACACTTTTTAAAATAAAGGAAATCAAAGTCATTTCAGTTACCTTAGCATAAATATATAATATAAATGGCAGAGAAATCTGTTGAAAATTACAATTGTGAAAAATTTTGTAACATTTTATAAGTAAACGAAGTGCCCCAATTCTTCTAGTTTGGCACCAAATTGAACTTTAATATCAAAACAAAGTTTTGAGAATTTTGTTAAATATATTTTGAAATTATGCGGTTGAAATACAGCTTTTCTCTGTCTTTCTTTCTTCCAGACAACATTTTACTATCTTCAAATTAAGTTCTTGAAGTCATGTAACGATCTTTCCTTTTCACAG